>JAAGNO010004893.1:1665-21900 GCA_033439905.1 Ceryle rudis
CGGGGATGAGCTGCACCGGCTCCGGGCTTCAGCAAAATGCGCCTTTTGTTTGCTGACGTGGGTAAAGTGCAAATAGAGCCCCCGGCCGTGCCTGTCCCCCCTCCCCGAAGCATCACCTGCCTTTGCAGCAGCTCATGGTGCTGCCACCTGCACCGGCCCCCCTTGACACCAGGGCACCTGACCAGGGCGTCACAGTCCACCCAAGCCAAGCCGTGCCAAAAAACCCGAGAGCTGTGCAAGACATGAGGTGGAAACCACCTCGCCATGGAGTTTTTTCTCAGGGCAAGGAGCAGTGGAACAGGCTAAGCCCCCGGCAGCTTTGTTACCAGGATGCAAAAAAACTGCTTCAAGTATCGAAGAAAACAAAACAAATGGCCAAAAGTTGGGTTATCCTCTCCCTTTTCCCCCTTTCCCAGTGGAAATACAAAGAAGGAAGAAAACCCTGAGCAAAGTGCCGTCCGGAATCAAAGCAGGAAAGAAAAGAACAGCCCATCCCCAGCAGCCTTCAAAAGTGACTCTCGGTGCACCTCGCGCTCATCTGTAGTTCCAAACTTGTTAAAGAACAAGCTGTAAATATCATTAAAGCAGGTTGTTTAGTCACAGTAAAAATTAGAATTAAAAAGACAAGAGAAAAAAAAAGCCATACTTGGATTTCCCATCGTTGCCCCATCCCTTGGGGCACCCCGGCCTCAGTGTCCCCACGGGCACCTGGCACAGCCCAGCCCAGCAGCAGCACCCAGGGCGAAGGTGCAGCGAGTGGGGCCACGAACCAACTGTACCCAGCAGGGCCCGGGGCTGCCGAAAAGGATTTCGGTCATTTTTGGGGGATTTCTAAGTGCAAGTGAGCAGAGCTGACCCAGGCAGGAGGCAGCGAGCGGGGGCTGAGCTGGTACCCGCTGCCTGGCCAGGCATCAGTGGCATCTGCGGGTCCCATCCCAGCGCCTGCACCATGGAGCTGAGGCCAGCTGGGGCCACCAAAGCCGACACAGCCTGGGGACATCAGCTTTCAACAATAACAACAAAAAAGACAAAATAGCTCAACATTGGGCTTTTCCCCAGAAGGACCTGCCTGGAGGATGAGCAAGAAGGCGAAACGCTTCCTCCTCCCCAAAACCTCTTCACAGAAGGGCACAAAGCTAATTTATTATTTTAATTTTTTTTTTTTTTGCATCAAATACACTCCAAATTACTAAAAAGTGAGGGCCTGGTTGGCCTAGGGAGGAGGGGAAGGGGCAGCAGGCGAGCCCCACGCGCCAGCGGCTGCACCGCTCTGCTTTCGGCATGGACGCTGCTGGGAGCCTGTTCCAAGAGCTCCCTCCGGAGCAGAACAATGTGCTTCCCGCACTCAGATGCCTCGCCAAAACCCCTTGCAGGCCGCTGAGGGGGGCTGGTGGGGGGCTACTGGCCTCCTGCAGGAGGTGGCCCCAGGGCTCGGTCTGCCCATCTGCGGTGGGTGACATGAGCCCGTGCACCCAAGAAGCAGGTGACATGAAGGTGCAAGCAAGGAGAAGCCAAGGAAAAGGAGTCGCTGAGAGGGAGGGAGAGAGAAACCAAACCCCAAACCCAGCAGCACTGGGGAAAAACACCGACGACAACCACACTACCGGCCAGGGTCTCCACCTGCATCCCACGCAGTCCTCCCAACACGTGCAAGCCTCAACTCCCGCGGAACCATCCCTGTTCCCAGGAACTGGATCAAACTCCCCAAGACAAAGACATCGAGTCCCCGCCAGCGGCCGGGCACCGGAGCACCCTGCCCTGAAGCACCCACGGCAGGCAGGGGCTCCCTCCAACGCCAGAAGCCTGTAACGATTTCCCCCACCCTGTCCCACTTGGCCAGAGCCCTTCTGCTCGAGACAAAACGTCGCCAGTCACAGCACTTGTAGCCTACAACCCCCCTCCCTTCCCGGGAAAGGGGCGGTAAAACTTTTTTAAGAGGACAGGGTTAACGTTGGTTTTACTTCTGGGCTGAGTAAGGGATGGGGGGGTGAGAACGAAGGGTGGGGGTGGTGGGGGGGGTGGCTAGCTTTTCTCCTCCCCTTCTTAAAATTAAGAAAAGAAAAGAAAAAAAAAGGGGGAAAAAAACCAAAACAAAAAAGAAAAAGCTACAATCTTATAGACTAACCTCAGGAATATCAAAAAAGGAGCCCAATATTTTGTTTTTTTTAAGTAGGTCGCCACAGACCTAGTCGTTTACAGTATAACGAATGCGATTATTTCCTTCATAAATTTTAAATACAAGCAGAATAAAAATCACATTTTTTTCAGGCAACAGTAGCAGTTCAGTAGGTAAGTGGCTTGATCACATTTTTTTGTTTCGTATTAGTAACGCATGCAAGCAGCTTTAGTATTACAGATCCCTTATAGGTCACGAAACGTTTGCTCTCTTTATAAAGTCCCTCCGTAAGTACCATCTTGTCTTCTCACGGGAGTTTCGGGCCGGCTGGAGGAGCCCGAACCTTGTTCAAAAGGTTGCGGAGTGCTTTGGGTATCCGATGCCATAGCATCTGTGGCAGCTGCCTCCTGTATCACAGAGCCAGCCCCTTCGGCATCCTCGCTCTGTTCGAAGGACTGGTTGGATCCATTGCTTAGCTCTACGTTCACTGTGTTAGTTCTCAAGGCTACTATAGTTCCCGAATCGCTCCTCCTCTCTGCATAGATTCGCTGCTCAAAGACCTGAGCAGTGTTGGGCTGGAATTCAGGATCCAGGGGGACACTGTTTGTGGTGGAGCCCATGACCGTGCGGTACATCTCCATCCCTTCCGGCAGCATGGACTTAATCTTCGGCAGCCAGCGCTTGCGGACCCGGCGGGCGTTGGTGCACATATCAGCTGCTATAACATTCATCTCGCTTTCCTTAAAGCTCGGGGCAAAATTCTGACAATACACTGCAAAGACAGGAACACATAGAGCTGAGGATTCAGAGACAGCAATACAAAGGCAGCTGCACGATCACAGCTCCTGCCCTGTCTGTGGGAGCTGCCGTGAGGCTTAGCACGGGCAGGTGCCATGGGGTGGAGGCTCATCTGCGGGCCAGAGCTCTCGCAAGGAGAGACTTACAAGCAAGGACTCCTCAGCTCAAGGTAAGTGATAATCAAGAAGGGATAAAACCAGAAGGCATGGGGAAGGGGAAGGGAGAAGGAGCACTTACACCCTGGGAACTCAGTGAGCCCCAGGGGTACCAGGCTCCTGCCGGCAGGACCCAGCCTCCAGCCAAAGCATGGCACCCACGGCCAGAGCACTTTGGGGTGGCCAAAAGCAGAGACGGACACAGGAACAGTCAACATGAACTACTCAACAGTAGATTCATTTATGGCTCTTAAAAGCCACAGTGGTGCAGGCAAGGCTGAGCGGCTGGAAAATGTCCAAGCTGCTCTCGACTGAGCAGAGGAGACTGCAAAGAACTATCCTCTGCCTGTCTCACACCTTGAGCCGGCCACTGCAGGGCCAACCAGTGCTGCCTGGACCTCCGGCCTGACCAGGGTCCCACCACCAGCACATCCACTGGCATGTACCCTGACATGTATCCTCAGCAACACCTCAGCTGCAGCCCTGCTCCCCTCCTCCACGGGGACCAAGCACCTGATGTTACGGAGCAACAGCCAAGGAACTGCCATGGTGAATAATTACTAACTAAAGCTCACGCACAGGGTTAAAATTCAGGCAGTGAGAATTCATCTCGCACCCCGGCACGTGACAGCGTGTCGTAGGCACTGTCACTGGACAGCGATGCTTTGCTGACCTCTGAAACTCTTTGGAAGCCTCAGCAAGGACCAAGGCTGGAAGGTCCAGACTCGAGGCTCTCCAGGATGAAGCTGCTAACAGGGAGCCTGTCTTGGGACAGCACCACACACAAGCTATAAGCAACACCACCAGCACACTCTTAGTGATTTTGTCTTTATGTACTGAACATCTGCCATCTTATCCTTTCTCTCCATGTGCTACAGATCTCAGAGGGTGGCTAGAAGGCCCCTGGAGTTCAGCAACACAGCAACAATTAGGGAGAGGGAAGATTTATCCTCCAATTCTTAAAAATAAAAAAAAAAAATTAAGAAATTACTGAAGAGTTCCGTTTTCCAGTGCAACAATATTTCCATAAAGATTTACTACCCAGAATCCAGCGCGGCTGAGAGAACACACTGCTTCCCACCCTGCAGCAAGCCCGTGGTGCACGGGCTTCGCTGCACTAACCCATCAGGGTTTCCCCCACCACTTTGGGCAGCTCTTTGCTGCCACACAGGCAGCAGGCTCCTTGTAGTCAATGGGGACTGCAAGAACATTTAACCATTTGTTTCTGGTGCCTGCCATAAATAAACTACCTTGCTGGAAGTAGCAAAACTCTCTTTTTTTTGTTGTATGAACACGGGGCGCTGGGGCAGAAATAGGCAGAGGGGAGCAGGTAGCTCTGCACATCCCAGCCCTGGCTGAGGTCAGGGTAGCGTGTAATCGTGCAAACCCAGGGATCTTACCTGCAGGACAGAAGGAGTGTTAAACAGCTCAACCTTTTATATCCCCATCTCCGAGACAGAGCTCAGCAGCTCTACAGACAGACCCCCTCATCGAGCCTCAGCGGCATGATGCAGAGCTTTGTTTGCCGTTCAAATGTTAAAAAGAAAATCTCCTGTTGCTGTATACAACCTTTTAAAAGGGCAATTATTTGTAGCAGGGCTTCCATTTTATGTGTTTTGGTTTTTTTTTTTAAAAAAACCCTAAGTTTACAAAATATACTCAAGGAAATAGCCTGTAAAATGAAGAGAAAAGCTGCCGGCGAGACAGGAGAGCAGACCCTCCCACACTGCCAGGGCTGTAGCAGCCAGTGCATTCCCTGGTTACTGTGGGCCACTTATGGCTGAAGACCAGCAGCCCCAAAAGCCCAGAACAGCCCCACAGCCCCGGGCACAGTGGGACCAGCACCTCTGGGAGCTGTGTGCAGGACGTTGCTGGGAGGTGGACTGGGGCCATATGCTCTGCTCCTCTAAACCAGGGGATTTGGCAGAGCCCCGTGCTCGGATGAATCTGAGCGTGAGCTGGAGCCCGGGGGTATAAACCAGAGATGGTCTGTTTCAGTGCTATCAAGCTCTGAGTGTTGCCAAAAACATAATTCCAATTTCCTTCTATCAATAAAATAATTAAGTGCAAAATTAGTGCTTTAAGATACAGCAAGTCAAGTAGCAATAATGCTTTATATTAAGGCACTGCCAAAAGCCACCAAAATTTAACTTCAGCCCTGCAAAATGACGCAAAATAAAAAAAAAAATTAATTTTCCTATAACCTAATTTCACCATACTTAGTTCCCGTGATTACGCAACAGAGACTGGCCTTCCCTGCTCAGGTTTTGGCCCTGCTCTCGGCACGCTGTTCCAACAGAGCAGCAGTAAATCTCTCTCCTTACGTTTGACTGCATTAAGAACCCTGCTGTCCAGGGGCTTCCTGCTGGGATCGCTCGTCGAGGACCGGATTCCAGTTCCGCAGCTGTTGGCCAGCGTGTTCCTGCAAGAAAGGCAGAGGAAGATCCTTACACTGGGGACTCCAGGGGACAGCCACTGCCTCGTCCTCTTCTTCTGGTTCTTAGGGAGGAATCACCACGTTACATGGGTTTAAGGTAAGGAACTGGAAAGCCTTGTGCTCAGGTTCAAGCATGACTAAGAAAAAGCAGAGTACTCAGTGCAGCATGTTACAGAGGATGAAGCACTCATGACACAGTAGCTATTAACGTGCTTACAACACCAGAAAAATCAACCACGTCCCTTGGGAGAGCACAACGAGCAAGAGGACTTACCGATCAAAGAAGGTGGCCAGAAGACGTCTCAGGAGGACCTTGTGTTTGACACCGGCACATAAGTGGCAATTCATCAGCTGCCCCCGGGTGATGTAAACCCCTGAGCCTGGAAGGGATCGAGAGGGAGAATTCAGAATTAAACCCTTGATTCGGTGATAGCAGCACGGACAAAATGCTGCTCTTGTGCTGTTGGTCCTGATGCTGGGGTGACACGAGAGCTGTGACACAGGAGGGGTGACATGGGAGGGGTGGACTCTTCACATGATGCTACAAAAGCCCAACAAGGGTGGCAGGGTTTTTGGAAAAGCCCAGCAGGGCTGGGCTACCACAGTCCCTCCAGGTCTTGGCAAGTCCCGCCCAGGTAAAAATGATTCCTCATTTTATCCAAACAGCAAGAAAGTCTATGGAATGAAATGAATTTGGGGGTTTTTTTTATTGGCAAAGACACACAGTGCAAGACTTTATACTGTGATTTTACATGTACCGAACAGATTATTTATTCCTTCTGAAGGAAGAAAACTCCAATCCATTTGGCTTTTTTTCTCAAGTGAAAGAAAAAATTCCATCTAGCACAGAAAAGGCACCGGTTACACGACAGATCTGTTTCCAAAATCCCCAGCCCATCACTTCTTGATACTTCTGGTGAGCATGGATTTGTCTTTCTAATGCACAGGAACTACTGACTTTCAAACACCCCGACTTAAAAGATGTTCTCCAGAAGAAAAAGAAGTCCCTGCCAAAGCAGTTTTACATGTCCAGGGGTTTGGCAGCTCTTTACAGCAGGTTTCTTATCAAACCCTTTTCCTCTGCACTTAGCTCACATAGACCCAACCGCTCCTGCCTCAGCATCAGCTTGCAGGGGGATGTTATCATATTTTTCAAGTGCACTGTTACATGAGAGGGTTTTGGCATTTGCTTTTAATTAAGATTAAATAACGGGTCATATCTGGGTACAGAACACACTCTGTTCTGAAAATATAAAGACATCTACTGGAGAAATAAAATCACCTCCTGGATTTCCAGAGAATCTACAGATGATTGTCCCTGATTTGGATGAAGACAGAGCTGCAGAGCAGCCCAGGTCAGGGGGCTGAGCTGGGGCAGATGCCCAGCACCTCCCGGAGCCTGACTCTGTTCCCAGCGAGACAGCAGCTGGCTGCACGTCCCCTGTCACCACCGGCAGCCCAGGCTACCGGTCCTGGGCCAGAAAATAGTGAGCACCGCTCCAGAGCTCAGAGCCACTCTGCTTCTCACCATGGATCTCTCTTCCACACACAGTATCTGTCCATCAGATGCACTCTGCATCTGCGCAACTGCAAAGCTTGTTGCAGATCTTCTCAGAGAGAGCTGCTGAAGTTTGCAGAATAAATCATGGCACAAAAAAAATCATAGACAAAAAGTAAATATTCTGAATGGAGAGCTGAGGAAAACTTTCACTGCAGGATCCTCCTGTGTGCTCTGGGGTCAAGGCTCCCCCGAGGTCTCACCAGGTTGGAGACAGGAATTAGCTTTCTTCAGCAGCAGTACTTTAAGAGATAAGCCATCAGAGGGAACGGCAGACACTAGCGAGGGTAACTTCACTTCAATAAATCAAAAATAACCGAGGCAGCCACTATCGGTTAGCGATATTAATCTGCTTTTTTTTTCCAGATTGAAAAATGTAAATCAAGCAGAGCTGCCTCGAGCCAATTTGCAGCTCTCACTGTGAAAATAACCTGAGCCACTTGATGGTTTTAAGAAGTCTCACATTAATTGTAAATGGGTACAAAATAAATATCCCAGATACAAAATAAATACTCATGGCTTGTCCGCTGTGCTGCGGCGTGTGTGCTTTACTCCTGCCTTCTGTCGAAGACCCACCCTCCATCAGATGGGCATCCCCTGAAATTCAGATTCCTTCTACAGACTGAAAATAAGATCATGCTGCACACCAAGAGATAAACGAGCAGAAAGAAAGGACTACTGCTCTGGATCGATCGTGCTGCCACACGTCCTTTTTGTACCAAGGGCTTTACAGGCATTAATTAAACCCCCTGCCTGGGTGGCAGGTACAGGCTGTTGTGCAAAGATCACTTCATCTAAACACAGCTACATCCAAGGGAAAAAACTTCCCAACGGTGTGAGCTACCAGCAGAGAGGACCACTGCAGCAGAGCAAAGCTGAGGGGAACTTATAAAAGCAGAATATAACGATTTAGACTGGAATTTGACCTGGACAGCCCAGTCAAACATCCATCTTCTGAGCAGCGCTGGGGGTACCCGGGCTGCAGACTGGCACGGCCTCTGGATTTCGCTCTTTATCCAGCTCTACAACACCAGTATCATTAAAAGCTAAACAGCACCACCTTCCACCTCAAGCTGGCCATAAATCCTTTACAGAGAAGTAGTGAATTCTCCCAATATTGTAAATTCCTCCCAAAATGAAAATACAGCTAGAAGAAAGGACCAAACCCAACTCCTCCTCTTCCTTCCTCCTGCAGCATTTGACCATTTAGTAACACCCCTAATTTAAAAAAACACCAAAACAACAACTTTTACAGGATCTTCAAAGAGTGTTAAGAGTGTTCACTGACACAAATTTTATCTCCATCGCTTTGTAAATCTCATAATGCGAGAGGGTTTCAAGTTTTTTTAGATCTGTGCATCTAAATCAAAACACAACTGCGATGCAGCCCACGCCAATCGGGAAGAACACAAGCTGGAGAAGTCAATTAAAATGCTAAATTAATTCAATTGAATAAATCCTGTTAATGACACATTTTTCTATCAGCAAATTAAAGGAAACTTGGAACTTTTTAAAAGATGATTGGTGATGAATAATCCAGAAAGACACAGTAAGGGCACACAAGATGCACTACTCCAGCAAGTGTGCAAGCATGACAAAGAACACGCTTCAAGAAGGAAAACACCAGCGATCCCTCGGTGTGATCAAGCAAAGAAAAGTTCCACTCTCATTTACCTGCAACAAGCTCAAGTTTTTCTCCAGGATCTCCTTCCGAGTAGAGTTTTGGGTGGCAACGGTATCCGATTTGACTGATAAGACTGGCTGGGAGAGCAACTAGATCCCGTCGTATGAGGACACAGGAGCGGTTCTCCAGTGGGATCTGCTCTGGCTTCTCTTGAGCAACTTGAAAATTAAAAGGGAAAACCATTAAAACAGTTTATTATGCAAGCACAACATTAATTTTCATGTAGCTGTGGGAAATATTCCTCCCTCCAGAAGTACAACCATTCACCAGGGCTATCGGCTGCAGGGTAGGTGCCACCTGAAAGCATGGAAAGATCCCCTGTCTACCCCATCACCTACCACAGCAGTCTCGTATGCTCATTCAGGCTCTGCGAGAGGGATTCTGCGAATCTAATTATGCTTTAACTTCTCCTAAGTTAATCATTTATGAAAATGGGCAACTCTGCACAGCTGGCACCGTTCTGCCAGCGCAGCACACGGAGCTGGCTTCCCCAAACGCTCCCAGAAGAACGGCACGTTACTTCACCAGGGCTTTCTAAAACGGGCAAGAAATTGCCCGAGATTGACAAATACCTGCATCAGTACCATAACTCCTTCTCTTGATGGGTTTTTTCCTGCTGAAGTTAAAAGCCAGACTCTGTAGATACCCACTGCACCAAAAAAGGTCATAGGACAGCAGCTATCAGTCACCTCCTGCAAGCTCCAATCCACTCTCCAGAGTGCCTTCTCTTACTCTGCCCTTTGCAGCCTAATGGTTCTCCCAATGACAAGACAGACCCCAACTACCAAGTCAAAAAATGTCATTAGCTGTGGCTCCAAACCCGAATCACTGGGTTTTGCCAGGATGCAGCTCTGCCTTGCCCCAGTGGACCATCCCTGGAGGCCACCAATGCCCATTAGCAGCTGTTCACGTTGGAAGAGCTGGAAGAACCAAGCTTTCCTACCAGCACCACTGAAGTCTTGGTCTTGGGGGCGTACAGAGCATTCATTTTCTAAAGCACATGTACAGCGCGAGTCCACAGGCTTGCTTAAAATCCCAATTTTTGATGGCTGAAGAGGGCTGAGACAGGTGTGATCAACTCCAGCTGCACTGGGACAAGGTGGGAGCAGTTAGTTCTGAGTTGCAGCCCAGCTCCACCATGATTCAACTTTTCCCCCACAACTGTTTGATAACGTGGCAAGTGCCACACAGAAAAATCAAACCCATCTCCAGCTGTGAGCACAGAGAGAAGAAAAACTCCCAGCAATTAGCAGTTCCAAACTCAGAAAGTCTCCGACTCAAGAGTTGTCTTTTCCTGCAATTATTTTGGTGTTCTGGGGGCCACTTTTCCTCTCTCTAGATAAAATAACAAGTTTTGCAGACTTGTTGCTGCAGTAACCACAGGGCGATGGCCACGGTACAATGGGAGCAGTGTTCTAACTAGGACATGCCCCGCGACGCCGTGCTGTGTGTGCCACAGCATCCTATCGCAGGCACGGGGCCGGCAGCATCCCCACCCTCATCACTCCCACCTTCCCTAAAGCATCGCAATACCAGGAGGATGCCCCTTGCTCATGGAGCCCTGTTTCTTTAATTAAGGACCCAACAGCAGCGGATGAATTCACGTGATGTTTTTAAACTAACTTCTCTTGCTGTCACAGCTCGATTATCTACACAGAGCGGCAGGGCTTTGGAGTGCTGATGTGCAGTCCCGTTGACACACAGAATTTCCACCAACTGCAATATTACGCTGTTTAACAGAGCTCCTGGGCAACCAGGCAGCCTCTCCTTGGAGGTGGGGTGGGAGTCACCTTCCGCTCACAGAGGAAACGTCTCAAACACCTGCTCCATGTCTGATGCTTTCAAACAGTGATAAGCAGGTTATATCCAGTTGATGATCGAATGGATTGGGTTGGGAGGGACCTTTCAAGGTCATCCACTCCAAAGCCCCTGCACTGAGCAGGGACATCTGCAACCAGAGCAGGTTGCTCTGAGCCCCAGCCAACCTCACCTGGAACGGTTCCAGAGATGGGGCAGCGACCACCTCTCTGGGCAGCCTGTCTGTTTGGCTTTGGCACCGAGGTGGGCTACAGCGCAAAGGGCAAGGCAACAGAAATGCAAACATTGAGGGGTGAGGAAGCAGCAGGAACAGACACCATGGTCACTCCACCCATAGTCTTCTGCAGGTTACGCACAGGCTGAGCTAAAAGGTAAAATTATATATACAGCACATGCGAGCTATCGCCCTGCTGCTAAAGCCCAGAATCCAGACTGAGACATCCAACAACCTCCACAGCAGCACCAAAAGATCGGAGAACGATGCTATTTGGGGTAAACCAGAACTTGGCAACAGCTTTTTGCTCTAAATGCACGTTCCTGAGCCGTCAGGCGTCAGGACAGGTGACAACGCGGCTGTGCCTGCGCACGGGGCTTCTGCTAATTGCAGCAGGTCGTCAGGGTGAGCGCTCTGCAGCCCTGGGCTCTCCCTGGAGCCACTGCTTCAGCTGCCCGACCACCCCAAGCCCTGAGAAGCACGACGCTCCACCCAGGCTGCGTAGAACTGCAGCTTTAACATTGCATTTTTACTTCTAAATAATAACTCAGGTCAAAAGCGCCCACAATACTTGTCACCACCTAAAAAGACCAAGCAGAAGTTAAGCTGCTGAAGACAACTCAATATGGATTCTCCGAAAGTTTCTTAGAGGCCTCCAGGTACTTTTTAAGCAAAATAAAGTCTGCGGGTCTCCAGGGAAAGCAGTTGAAATCAATACCCCAAATGAGAGGGCAGGAGAAGGTCTTCGCAACTTGTGACCCAACGTGGCTGTAATGGGAACAGAAGAGAACTCAGACTTGAATGGCCATCAGCCATGACCTCCTCCTGCCCTTCTTCATCCACGCTGCTGCCGTTGAAGAAATTAAATAACCTTGAATTAACGGCTGGACTCAATGATCTTCAAAGGCCTTTTCCAACCTGAACGATTCTATGATCTTACCTACAACATCCAAGTGGCCAACAGCTACAGTGGACAAGGAGAAACCCACCTGCTCTACTGCTTCCCACAGGCCAAAAATAAAATAAAAGTGGAAAAAAAAACCCAAGAAAACCAAACCCAAACAAATCCCACCAAACAACACCAAAAAACAACGGTTCAATAAAAAACAATTTTGGGGCAAAGAAATCCTAAGGTAGAGAAGATCAGCACAAGCACCGCGTTCACTCCACCTTCCTGGAGAGACGGCGAAGGGTTTGGTGTCAAATCTTTTTCCTGAAAGAAATGCAGCTTTTCAGGAAGGTGACTGCCACGCTGGTTGGTGACAATCCTGCCTTGAAGAAGTTCTTTATTTTTGAAGACATTTCACTTCCTACACATGGAGCCATCAAAAAGTTTACATTTCCTCCCGTGAAATCAAATACTTCATAAACCAAACTAAAATTCAGGCTAAAAAGACCAAGTGTAACTCAATCCACTAGTTTGGTTACATCTGTCCTGGCTCACTCTCTTATTAAACACAGACTTGAATAATTTTTTGGACTTTGCTTCCATTAAAGCATTAAGCACAAATTCAACGATACTAAACAAAAACAACTGAAGACTTTGGCCTTTTCAGAGCCACCTCGATTCAGCAGAGAGCAGCCGGTTATGTAAAGAAGCAGGATACAAGAGACACTTTGGTCCCATGTTTTCAAAGAAAGGCAGCCTGTTTGGCCTTTCTGCTCTGGAGAACAGGATAGTATTTGCTTCTAATTAATTTGTATCTTCAGAGGGCAGCAGCTCCTTCCCTTTGAATGAAAGGGCAAACAATGTGAAGTATTGTTTAATACAGTTTTGTTCGCCACCAAGAAAGGACCCTACCAGTCAGTGGAGAGGGGCAGGAAACCATTATGGAGGGAAGCAGTGAGAACTGCCAGCCAGGCACTGGTATATTTTATTTATTCAGATCTATGCTTTCATCTCAAACTTATACGGATGCTGCATCTGGCAACAAGTGGTTCAGAATGGGAAATATTCTGGGTTTTCTGGCCAAAGAAGCCACCTCAAACCAACTCAGTGGTCTACACTTGGATGAAAGCTGGAGTCATGGGAATTACCAGTGCTCCTGGCTTTGCATGATGCTGAGGCCATGTGTCCTCCTTGGACCTGAAATGTACTGTCTAGCTCAGAGATCTGTAACATCACCCTCTTGCTGAGCCCATGAGGGTTTTGGTGATGCCACGACAGTTGCACGTCCCGCCCAAGGTGCCTCGGAGCAGAGATGCTGAGCCCACACGGCTCCCACTGACCCTCATCAGTGATGGGTAACAAGCTGCTCAAGTAAGTGCCCAGTGTCCGGGAGCACTGGGAATTACTGGCTATGCACCTGGCTCCAGTATTCACTTATTTCCTTAGTTGTTGACAACCCAAGTACCAAGGCTTCAAAATTATTAAGGAATCACCAATTCCCCCCAGTCTGGGTTCTCCTCTGGACCATTTTTTACTGTATATCAACTCCAACATAAGCCTGTGGGTAAGAAACAGCTATTTCTGTTTTAGGGAAAGTTAATGTTTACAGAGCCCCAACGTGAAACCGTAAGTCACAGGCCCTGGTCCACCACAATGGTTACAAAACCATCTCCACCTGCTCTACCACCAGTCACTATGTATGCAAACATGTGGACAATACTTCCTCTACAGAATCATAGAATCGTTTTGGTTGGGAGAGACCTTTCAGACCATCGAGTCCAACCATTAACCCAGCACTGCCAGGGCACCACTGACCCCTGTCCCTCAGCACCACAACTTCACGGCTTGGAAACCTCTCCAGGGATCACGGGGACTCCACCCCTGCCCTGGGCAGCCTGGGACAGCCCTGGACAGCCCTTTTGGGTAGAACTTTGACCTCCTGTCCAACCTCAACCTCCCCCAGCACAACGCGAAGCCATTTCCTCTTGTCCTAACTCTACGGCGAGAAGTTCCTTTGCAAACAGCAATCTTTTACAAACATTTTTATCCCATTAGCCTATTTTCCACTGGCAGTAGGACTACCCCAAAAATAGCATCCCTGCCTCAGCCCCAGCATCGCCAGCATCAGCCCGCCGACGTAAACCTGTACCACAGAGGATACGGGCACGCGCCGCGGGGCAGATACGTGATACAATCCCAGGCGGGATAGTTTACGTTTTACAAATAGTACATTTATAACCACGTCCTGGAATGTAGAGATTTGATTTGTGACCTATTTATACAGGGAGGTAATCTGGAATTAGTATAGGAAAAATATTACCGGTTTATAAATACCCCTATCTTGCCTTCGCTTCAGATCTCAGCCAGGAGCGAAACATCTGCCAGCCTAAAATTAAACATCTGTGCTTTACAGTGAGGAAACCAGAAGTGGAAGTTTAACGCCAAAAAAGGGCAGAGGCTGAGTGCCCCCGGCCTGGGGCTATGCCCCCCTCGGCCTGCTCAGCACCACCGCTCCCCGGGACGGGACGGGCGATGCCGGCGCTGGACGGTTCCCGGCAGCACTTCCAGCAGCAGGATTCTTTGAACCCCTCGAGAGAAAGCCAAAGGAATTCTGCTGAATTCTGATCCTCTCTTGACCGCTTTTATTTCCTAAAAACCCCCCAGCTCTTTCGCTGTCCGGCACGCCCCGGCGCGCAGCACGGCCTCGCGGGATGCCCTCGCCGCTCCCGCTCGTGCAGCCAGCGACTGGCTCACGGCTGCAGTTGCCCCAGCGTGGCGCGGCCTGACCCAGGCGGCTGCGGCGGGTCGGTCCCGGCCTCGGGCCGTGATGCCGCCAGAGCCGCTCATTACGGATTCTGGGTTGTTTCTTGCCCTCTTTCCTTACTGTCAGGAATCGGAGGCCAGGAGAGAAAACTATTCTCTCAGCTAATTACCACAACTATTCTATAATGGCTATTTTAGATGAATTTTTAATGAAGTGTACTTTTGTCGGTTTGGGATTTTGTAACTTTTAAGTCCAGCCTTTACATTCCAGCCATTTGCTGCATAAAGATTTCTCGCTGCCCCAGCAGGAGCAGGGGAGGAGGACGGACCCTCGCGCAACTTCGCTTGTGCCTGTCAAAATTCAATTAAGTGCATCTGCCGAGCAGCGAGCTGACTGACAAGAACGCGGCTCATTGCGGAGAAACGCCGAGCATCTGCAAGTCCTGCTGCTGAAACCCACTTCAGAGCAGGCCCACGACGCTGTAATTAACGAGGATAAAAATACTTTGCTTTTGTTTAATATTTTCTGGAGTTGTGCATTCCTCAGATCAGATGCTAGAAACCTCATTAAGTCTCACTCGTGTCCTCAAGGCCCACACGTTCTCCACAACCAGACCTAGTTACAGAATAAGGAGCCATTTTACCGCGGTGCTCCCAACCTGCCACAGCAGCAGAAGGCTGTGGGGACAGTGGTGGTGACACTGCGGCGACCAAATGTGGCCACCAAGAGGGAACCGAGGCACCTTTTCCTACATCCCTCTGCAAGCTGCAACCCTGTCTACCAACACCTAAATCTCACCCTCCCATCGGCCTGTGTTGAAAGCTGAGCTTCTCCTTTCATTTATCTGCCGCTCCTTTTGCAGATCCAACACTTGTCTTGGTCCATCACACTGGTGCCACTGCTACTGGAAGCACATCACTTAACAAGACCTCCTCCTTGCTCCTTCCACCACCATCAAACACTTGGGCAAGGTCATGAGGTGCTCCTCATTTCTCTGCTCCTGGCTTTGGAGATTTGTCATGGTTCTGACTATAAAAAGGGGTAAAGAAAAATGAATAAAAGAACTCCAGCCTTGGGGCAAGAAGAGGCTTCGTGACCCTCTGAGCTTGGTGGGGTCCTGTCAAGCACCTTCTCCTGCCCCACGTGCCCCAGCCTCAGGGGGGCAGTGGGTGACACTCAAGGCAGGTGATGCTCAAGGCAAGTGATGCTGAAGGGAAACGAAGAGCATCGGCCACCAGCGTCCCACCATGGACTGACCAGCATTAGCTCAGTCAAGGCTTTAGCCAGGGAATGAAAAAGTGACAAAAAAGGTGGAAAAAAATTCCAAACCTCTCCGAAATTCAGGGCTTCATCTGCTGTGCTCTTCTTTGGCTTTGGTTTTGTTTTTCCAAACGGGGCTCTTGGAAACCTTGGCACTCACTATTTTAAAGGGCTCCCCCCTCCCCCAGGCCTTTGTAAGGCTGCTGGGATCGACATGCCAGGAACAGGATTAGCTGCCTTCTCTCTTCCATCTTATGGTTTTATTATTCTGCACCTTTTGAGGGTACAGTTTATCCCGAGTAATTAAAACACAGTTAGCTGTACAAGTCCACATCATAATGGAATAGCTTAGGTTTTGGTTTTTTTAATCTCTTTTTTTTTTTTGTGTGCCCTCTTTTCCGGGAAGCCCAATACTATGCCTGGCTTATTTAAAACAGGAAACTCCCTTGAAACATGCTGGTGTGGAAGAGCTATTTTAGCAGAAATTGTATATTAGAGCCTTACAGTGGGGCTGGGCAGTGCTGTGCTCCCTGCCTGCCTCCTTCCCACACGGCCTCAGCATCAGGAAGTGGTTCAAATCTTCCCCTTACAGAAACCAAGCAGGAAAACTCCCGTGAGATGCCCGGCTCTGATGCAAGGGCAGGATGGCTCCAGCATCTCCAGCAACACCCCAGAAAGCTGCTCGGATTTTCACTTTTCCAACTGGGATGGCTCCCACATCACAAGAGCTCAGTACAGCCCAATAGCTGCTGCCTGGCCCGTGCTGGAGTTGGTCTTGCCCTCGCCTTCTGAATTTATTTTGTTCTGCTACTGCATGAACGGGCCCCGTGACGGCGAAGGAAAACACCACGTCCAAGGGTATAATCCCATCGCCCTGAGGAATTAAGCTGCAAGCCCCGGCGCTGAAGGCAAATCCACATTACTCGCCGCATGCTCTACAGCGGGGAAGCGCAAAGCAAAATAAAAACAAAACCAGTGTGTCGGAAAACAGCCCGAGTTCTGTTCGGGCTGACTAACAGCAGCTGGGGCACGGGGCCCTGCTCCTGCCAGGTGGGTGACCATGGAGGAGACTCTGACCTCATCCCCATCTCCTGATCCCACTCCTCCTCGCCCACCCCTTACCGACCGCTGGGATTTGAAGCACGGTGGGGAGCGCAGAGAGGTTTTGAAGGCTCATTGTCTACAACTGGCTTGTCCACTTTTCTCAGCAAATATTTCTGGCAGTAAGCTTTCTCCTTTTTGCATATGGCTTGGTAAAAATGCTTGGAAAATATTGCTTATTATTGCTACCTGGCAGGGGGACACACCCAGGGGATGCTGGGGTCCTGTTCTTTGGGGTGGGACAGCGTGTGGGGATGAGCTTGTTCTCAGTACTAGGGAAAGCCTGGCTTTAGGTAACAGAAATGGCTGTATTTGTCAGATCTTCTCCCTTGATAAGAATAAAACCAAACGGCTTTGAGGAAAGTGTGCCAGCTCTGCAACAAACGGAGTCAAATATTTGCAGAATTATTCCAGCAATTTCAGTGCAGAACCGCAGCAGGGAAAGCGGCTCCAGGCAAGAGGGATGCTCTGTGTGGCCAGAGCTGGAGGGAAGATGTCCCTCCCCGGGGAGCACTCGTGGATCAAAGCTGCTGCCACAAACACCTGCAGCTCCAACGGGGAGGCCACTGTGCTGAGGGCAAACTTCTGCACAGGATGCTGTGAGCTGCCCCTGCACGGGATGCAGGCAGGCCAGTGACCCAGCCAAGCATCTCCCCAACTGGTCCTGAGCCCCTGGCTCCATACCCGGCTCCTGCTCCTGCTCCTGCTCCTCAACAGGATCCGAGCCCTGTGACGTGCCTGAGGAAGCCCTCACTGATGTGGGAAGTGAGACGGAAGGGGCTTTGTGCCCCTGTGCCCCTTTCGGGGCCAAGCTGGCAGCTCCTGGCTGAGCACCACCAAGGTGAAGCCACCTCCTTTAAGACATGCCCAGGGGCTCACCCAGTAGAGAAATAAACTACTACCAAGAGGTGCCCAAATTGCTTTTCTCGTTGCGACAGCGATGTGCTGAGCGGGGCTTGCAAAGGAAAGGAGGGGTCACTTCAGGCAGGGGGCATATAAGTCTTTCTCTTCTTATTTTTATATATACTCCTAATTAACACCTATGAAAATGATTTTATGTTTTAATCCCTTCCTCCAAATGTCCTGTGTTCATTGATTTAAAAAAATACGAATGACTTTAAAAGACCAGGACAGAGGGAACGTGCCTTCAACCTCACTGAAGACGAACTCCCAGACTGACCACCAGTGCTGGGCTGGCAAGGGCTCACAATTCCCTTCCCATGGATGACCACCCCTCTTGGATGACCCGCAGCAGGTGAGCTCAGCCACCACCACGGGACAGTGTCACCACCACATGGCTCACGTCACCACCAGCCTGCCTGTTGGCAGCCCCAGCCAGAAAGCAAAGGACTAAGCCAGCCACGGTGGATGACACAGCCGCTCTTATCTAAAGAGCCCCTCGGCTGGGGACACAGCCCATGAGCGATGGCACAGCAGGACCTACCCATGTCATGCCCGCACACCAGCGCCAAGCCCTCCACGTGCCACCACCTTCTGCACTGTGCTACGTAAATAAACAGACGAAGCCCCTGAAGACAGAAATCTGATGAACAAGCCCAAAACTACCTGTACTGGCTGGAGAAGGACCAAGCAAACACTGAAGGAGAGCAGAAAACCCAAGGAGAGAGACTGTCCATTACCAGAGTAGCCTCCCGAGGACTTGATGTACATCTGGCCGTACTGCTCCTCCACCATGGTGTCATACGCCTCATCGTCCTCCTCGTCCTCCTCATTGTGGTAGGAGGTGGGGCTGTCGGTGGTGGGAATGCTGCTGGCACCAGGGCTCGTCCGCTCCCCCTGCGAGTACTGGACCTGCTGGACATTGGGGATGAGGGTGGCCAGGTTTGGCATCCCATAGTAGGAGACACGGGAGAGCTTCAGGGAACCTGCGTTGGGGCCGCCGCCACCCGTCCCCTCACGGGCGCCAGGCTCGAGGGGCCGCTTGCCGGGCAGGCCGGGCAGAGCAGCTGCCTGCAGCTCGAGGTTCTCGTGTTTGACGCGCGTCAGGAGCGGGATGGGCATGGAGGGGGACATGACGTAGGGCGCCGAGGCCGACTGCAGCTGGTTGCAGGGACTCTGCGGCTCCGAGCTGGGGTCTTCGATCATGGTGGTCTGAGAGTCACAATGGGGAGAGCTGACCTTGAACATCAAGTCCGTCCCTTTCTCCACGATGTGCTGGATCTGCAGGAAGCCCGCTGTGTACATCACCACCAGCTGCTCACTCGCCGCCATGGTCAGCTTCCCGGTGTAGCAGAAGGAGAGGATCTGCTGGAAGCAGGCAGGGGGGACGGTACCCGGCAGCTCAAAGGCGTTTTTGCTGTTCCCACTGAACAAGTCTCGGAAGTAGAGGCTGCTGGCGGCCAGGACCGCCCGGTGCGCCTTGAAGGCTTGGCCCTTCACCACGATGGAGACATCGCAGTACAGCCCCAGCAGCCGCTGCTCGTTCAGGCAGCCCAGAACGGTGTTCCCAAAGTTGGGAATCTCTATGTGCAACATCTGCGACATGGCTCAGGATCGGCTGGAGCTCCTCAGACATTCAATGCAGGAATATCCAAAGTAGGGCACATCTGAAAAACGGAGAAGGCAGGGAGAGAGGCACAGCGTTTTTAGACAGTTCACCAAACCAGGCAGGAGCAGAGGGACCCACCTCACCCGACATCAAAAGCTCAAAGCTAAGCTCTGAGAGCCGATGAGGAAAAGCAATCGCTTATGAAAATTACTTATCAATGTTCCCAAATAATATTGGAAATGCTACTGGTGGATGGCAAAGGAGATTCTAAAAACACAAGTATTTTCTTCGAGTTGCGGTCTGTTTAAATAAGCACCACTGATTTATTCCCCCGGGGGGTTTTACTTTATGCAGGAAAATCTGAACGGTAATGGGAGAGGAGCGAACAGCAAAGCAAACGCAAGACAGCCAGACAGATCTCGGGGAGCATTATATAAGAAACACAACAACCAGCAGCTATGTTGAAACTACAGAAAAGATATTTATAAAACAATGTGCCATTCTGCCTGAAATAAATACAGGATTCTGCCGGAGCGACAGCTCCCAGGAAAAAGCACTTTGAAAAGCAATCTTCCCATTTGCACCAGCAAGAGGGAGCATTTCAACAGTTAAACCCCTTCTCAACAGCTTTATCCTCCAACAAAACGAGGCTTATCTCCAAATTAAGCCAGATATTTGAGCCCCAATAAAACAAACCGACGTGCCGCAGTGAGCCGCCCACCAAGTTGTCTTCTTATTCTTTCTCCCCTCAATCCCAAGTGGGGCAGAGGGAGCACCAGCCCAGCCCCTCCTGGGGCTGAAGACCCCGGTCCCGTGCCCCCCCCCCCAGCACATCGCCCCCAACCAAGGGGACCAGGCCCCACGACTGGGGAACCCGCCCGCCCCCCCACACGGAACGGGCCCGAGGGGGCGCGCCCCGCTTCGGCTACGCC
>JAAGNO010004894.1:8516-30810 GCA_033439905.1 Ceryle rudis
CCCCCCCCCCCCTAATGGGGATTGGGTTGGGGGTTTTTTTTTTTGGGGGGGTTTTTTTTTTTTTTTTTTTTTTTTTTTTTGTGTGTGTTGTTTTTTTGTTTGTTTGTTTGTTTGGTTTTTTTTGTGGGTTTTTTTGGTGGTTTGTTTTTTTTTTTTCCCCCCCTTAAACTGAATTAATGGTGAAACTTAGAGCTATCTTTTGTCAGATGCTAAAACTGTCTCTGGTTTGAAAACAAGCATCTCTAACAGATGAAGGCACCAAACTACAGCACCTCAGAGCAGTGCTGTAAAGGATAGTATAGAAATGCACAGATAGCCAACTTTCCAGGGAAAAACGTGTCCAACCTGTGAGTCCAAACAGGGCTGGATACTCAGAAGGTACAAACTGTCATTGCTTCACTGGCCTCAGCTGAAGTACAACAACTGAAAGGTACTAAGAAGCTGGCTTAGAAGCACACACACATGCAAATACACACCCATTCACCTGCAACTACTAACACTGTATTCATGAATCTCATCTCAGTGCTGTCACTGAGTTTACAAATATATCATAGCACCTTCTTTTAAAAGGTTACCTCAGGTATGTGTGTACAGATGCCAGACCTGTCACAATACGTCAGAGCACTGCACTTCAATTCCAAGAAAACACACCTGGACAGCTAGCTAGTTTACAGTAACACAATTTACACATTTCTCCCAATTTCAGCTTTCAAGAGCCCTCAAACCAAAAGGAAAGTTTATGCTATAACAATATCACTTCAAATTTAACAGTTACCAGGAATGCAAACATTCAGGTGCTCCTACTCTGCAAAATTAGCCTAGCACATTTACATATTTACAAAAATGTAGGACATGCATTGTGGCAAAAAAATAATGGGCCAGATCTCCAGTCAGGATAAAGTGACACAGTTCCAGTGAGTGATGCAGATTTACAATAGACATTATTTACACTGCAAGGAAAACGAGAACAGAAAATTATGGCTGTGATACAGGGTCAAATCAGTTCCAAGACATTGTTACTATAAAGGCCATTTTGCATTAACCAGTGCCCCCCCATTTAATTTATGAAAGTTCCCTGCAGAAAGGGTAACTCATGGTGAATGCCAATAACCTGCTCGCCTCCCGTGCCCATTTCGGGCTAAGAGTACTGAGAAATTCCACAGAGGTAAGTCCTGTGCTACCAAGAAGCAGAGCTCAGGCCCCACTGGCAGCCAGGTACATCCCATTAACTCCTCGGTTGAGTCAAGCGTATTTTAATATTGTAACTATTTAGACAGCCCAGATTAGGATTAAAATAAAATATTAATTAGTGCAAAGCCAAACTTCCACATAGCAAGCATTTTCTGCCTTAAAGAGAAGGGGAAAAAAAATGTCCTTGGCTATATCACTTAATTTCTCCCAGATGCTGCAAGATGTTGCTCATGACAACACCACTATTTCCCTTGAGAGACAACAGGGAAGAGGCAGTGAGCAGAACAGAGGGATGCTGCGGTTAAGGGAGAGCTGAAGGAACTACTGAGGTTCATTCCTGATGATAGATAGGTAGGTGCTGCACGAGTTTTATGTTGGCATCTTACAGTCAGCAATCAGGCATGCCCTTTGGACCTTTGGCAGTGTCACGGAGGATTCTTCTGCACAAGAAGAGCTGCATAACCATTTCCAGCACTTCTCATCCAGGAGCAAACAATCCCATTGCAATCCTCAGGCAGGAGAGTGGTTGGCTGGATGTTGCACTGATGCCGAAAGAAACAACTGACAGCAGGTGCAGGCAAAAAAATGCCTTCCTAGAAAGAGACCATACAAATACTTCCAAGGAGTATTATGCACTTTAACACCTGAACTGCAAATCCCTTTAGGTGGCACTTTTCTGCCCACGTTTTCCTTACATTGCATTTAACTCTTGTTGGAGGCACTGAAGTCATATAGAGCTTCATCTTCTTAGGTTAGGGTATAGAAGCAATTCATAAAGGAAACTCAATTATCCAAGCAGGTATTTGAAGGAAGAAGGCAGAAGCAGGGATAGTGTGGAAGGACTGGAGTATAGAAATCATCTGAGAGACTTTAGATAACTTCCATTATTACCTGTCTTCTTAAGAGACCCTTTGCTAAACTAGATACTCACCTAATATAAAAATAACATGATAGTGTATTCTATCCATGAACTTCATCACTGGAGGATACACAGATGCAGAAAAGTTAACTGGAGACAGAGCATTCTTGGCAGATTTAACCACCATGCTCCTTGGCTAAGCACACAACTAAGGAGGACCAGGAGGCATGGGTCTGGCAAGGTGAACAGCCACACCTGTAATAACTGAGCAATGATCCTTGAGGCAGGGGAGCCGAAGCAAAGCGATTTGGCTTTGTTAGAAAGCCGACCTGACAAACTGGTAAGAGGACACAGAGACAGCAGCAGGGTATAGGAGGTTTGCTCCTTCCCAGTCAAAGGTTTCCATTTGTTTGGGTCAAGCAAGGTTTGCTCCAAGAAAGAAGCCTAAGATTCACGATTGCAGGAATCTGGGTTATAACAAAGGAGGCCTGGCTGTTCTTTGTCTGCTGACAATTGGTTTTGATTTAGAAGACTGAATTGTGGCACCGCATACACTTTCTGATAACAAGAGGGAAACCTCCTGCAGGGCACTAGATAAGGTTGACCCTGCAGGAGAAGCTGCAATGTAAGACCCAGCTGCTGAAGCCTATGGAGTCAGCTTGAGCCTGGCAGGGTTGCAGGGTCTTTAAAACTGCCAGGAAAAAACTGCACTTCAGCAGCAGCAGCAGAACACAAAAGTATAGCCTGCTTGATGATCTGCGACAAAACTGGAAGAGCAGTGTGTCCCAAGCTTTGTGCTGGTGTGGCTTCCTATTAATATACACGTCTGAACTTAATTTTCAAAGGAATCAAATTTTTCTTACAGATGCAAGTTTTCTCCCTTTGCAATAGAGTTGGCTGAAGGAGTTTCTGTCTTGAGAAAACTTTCTTAAGAAAGTTTAAGAGCAAAAGAGGTTAAAAATCCTGTTCTGCACCATTACTGTTACTTTAAATCCTGAAGCTTGCTCTCAGCATCTCTAACAGTCAGAAGTGAAGGCAATTAATTTAGCCAATGAATGCTGGAAGACATGCTCCAAGACCTACAGTTTAGATCTCCTAGTATTCATGGTTTGCAGTTTGCACAGTGTTTTATGGTGCTGTTTTCATTTTTGCCACACTTAGGGGTTAAACTTATTATTAAGGAGCCCAACCTCTCCCCCTCGTGCACATACTTACTATGAGACCAACTGAGCATTAGTCTATCTGTACAACATCTGCAGGTCAAATGGGCTCCTAATCCAGATAATCCACCCAGTGTGATTGGTTACAGTTCTGTAGAAATCCTTTTAATTTTCATTCTCTTGCCACTGCTGAGAGTCAGGGTTTTGTTGACAAACTAGCCGCAAGGTAATGGATGCAGGTGGATTAGTATACCTTGTTCTGCATGTGGGAGCATCAGATTGGCAAAAATAAATCCACATTAAGAAACCAGGAAATACACCCTTATTAAAACACGGCAGTTGTTCCTTAAAAAATGATATCTTTGTGCTGCAACACAGACGTGAAGCCATGATGCAGAAGAGGCATACTTTGGTCAAAAATGTAAAGGCTTCCTCTCTAGTTTTCTGACATCTAACCCGCCCTTGCCCTGCAAACCAGCCCAACGCCTTCCCTTCACAGCCGCTGCAGGACGTACACCAACTTCTGCTTGGCCAAGTCAGTTCACTGAAGTACCCATAGGACAACCCTGGGCAATGCAAAACTTGTCCAGGCCTCCTCACAACCTGACCAGACTGCTTCCCTTTCCTGAGATGATAGCTTGCCTGAAACCAGAAATCCCTGAAAAGCAGACAAAGCCTTAAAGACTAGCTCCAAATGCCAGAGATGGAGAGTGCTATGTTTGCAATGGAAGCAAGACCACTGGCAGCAAGTGAGATATCACCAGACTGTTGGCCAAGCAAGGTGGGGGAAAAACAAGTCAGGGAACAGGAGAAAAAAAAAATTCCTTTTCTCTAGCTCTACAGTAATAAACCTGGAGCTATTTAAAAAACAAAAGAAAACCCTAAAACCCACCACACAAGACTCAGGTCAGCAGCTTACTGGACTTTGACAGACTAAAGGTAGAGACCGGGGAAGCAACAAAAACCAGATCAGGTTTGCTCTTTCTTTTGAGAGCAAGCTGCAGCCTTTCTGGTGGCTATGGCCATTCAGGTGGAGAAAGTCACTGCCAAAACTTTTCTGTTGTCCAGCCCCAACAGTTTCTTAAAAGGCACAAATTAAAATAAATCTCCTCCTCATCCAAAATCCTGACACCTGCCTGGGTGGTGGAGGGAGACAGCTGTCAGGAAGAGCCTGCGTGAGCATGAGGAGCCTTCAATTAAGCAGCTTTACAAGCTGAGCAACAACAAGCAGGAGTGAGGAATAGTCAGGAAAACAAAACAAGGAGTTTAATTAACATTACTGGGATCCTTTAACTCTTTTTCTTGGCATTTTTCTAAGAGCTTTTTGAAGAATTAGCTGCTCTAAAAAGGAAGAATACTTCTGTGAAGCAAAAAGAATACTGTTTATGTTTAAAGCTATGGGCAATATACTTCAAGGTCTGGTCAGCACAAACTTTATTACTCTCTTTGGGTTAGGGTAGTTATACTGCATTTCCAACAGGCTGAAAAGCATCTGCCACAATAGGATACTTTGGGGCTAGAGCCCCTGTGCTTCACAGGGCGAAGGAAACTGCTCCACCTAAAAGGTGGGAGGGAAGGAAAAAACATGATCTAGAAAATATGAAATAAAAAAAATAGGAAGGGGAAAAAAGTGAAAGAAACACAGGGAAAACAGAAGAACACCACCTAATTGCAAAGAAAAAGGGAATAAAATTGTCCTGCCTTACAGAGCAATTTCACTGAAGACATCCTGCAAGTGGTATAGACACAAGCTGGTGTTAGAAACAGGCAGTGGAAAGGCAGGGGGGATGACTCACAAGAACACAGTCTATTTGTGAAAAAATTTAAGTGTTCAGGTCTTCCTCACATAAAAAAATCCTGGAGTGGTTTAAATGCACAGATATATTGTTTGGCTATTGGTTTGGTTACACTGATGGAATCTCTTGGGAGACTCTACAAACCTTACAGAGATAAAGAGTTTATGCTGGTCTTACTTTAAGTCCTGTGCTCAAAAAAAAGCAGAAAGTTCTTGGAGAATGACAGCAGAAAGGAAATGAGACAAGTGAACTTAAAAGAAACTATTTTATCCCACATACTCATAAGGAGAGAAAAAGAAACATTTAGAAGGACTTTTAAAATTAAGACTATTCTCATTTCAACAAAACAGTATCTAGAGCTGTGGTAGTAAATATTAATACATTTGAGAAAAAAATTTGGAGGAAAGAAAAGTCCTTCCATACTTTTGGAAATGTGGAGAGGCAGGATAAGGAGGACAATAGATCAATTTCTAATTACTAAGAGTTATGGGGAGGTATCAATGCATACACCATCCTGGAAATGTAGTATCTCCTATCAGTTGCTCCTTTAAAGGCATCATCTTACACTGTCTCCTGGTCAATACTAAGCTGTAGGACCAAACAGACTGGACTTCAACCCACAGACTAAAAGAGTTTCTTATTTCCCAGCCATATTTCAAAATCCAATATCCCGATACACATGCATCCACTCCCCTCAAACCCTTTGAGTTTCCTCCCCCTGGTGCCACATTCTTTATGTGTGACTTCAGAAGATAAGTAACACTTTCAGCCCTAATGTCCTTTTAAAATGCGCCTCCTGTTCAACTACTGACTGTTTTGAATTTGGTGACAAATACGTTGACTAGGAACTCAGCTACAGGAGAGAAAGAAAACCCCACAAAGAGGTGAAACAAAGGAGGAGAACAAAAGCCCCCCCTTCTCCCAATTTGTCTGCCCACATACCAAAGATCAAAAGAGCCCCGAGAAGCCTGTGCATAATCTACATACTTTGTGACCTTATTACAATCAAATTCCCCGCAGGCACGGCCTCTGTGTATATATGCACACACTGTAAATACACAAGCGGGTCTGTGGACATTTGCCAAGTCATTTGCTCCATGCATTGAGTTTGCTTACTTTTAACAATGCTGAGGCCAAAGAAGTGAGGCTCTTTAATCTTCACTAAATCACAAACTTGCTGAAAGAGCTCCTGTCCAGTGGCTTTGACCTGAAAGAAACAACCAATCCAACATTACAGATGGTTCACACACCTGGATGGAGCAATTCTTCTTCTTTACATTGGCCAATACATTTTTGGATGCCATAGCAAAAAAAAAACAACCAACCAAACAACCAAACAAAAACAACAAAAAAAACCCCAAACCCACACCAACCCACAGAACAAGCTTTGTCTGCAGTGTTATTATTGCTATTATCACAAAATAATAATCAATGTGTCATTCTCCTTCCTTCACAGTGCAAAGTGACTCAGTTCAGCAAGACATGAATTTAAAGTTTCCTATGTATTGTCATCTTTGTATAAGAATATGGAGTGCTGCTGGAGCCCTAGTTTTGTGCAGTACTGACCAGGCTATTTATAGGTGCTCTTATAGAAAGTGTGTTTGTAATCACAGAAATAAAAATTCTGCTCTCTTGCAGAATTTTCCTTTTATTTTGTGGGTTTGTTCATCTCTCAAAAAAACCAAACCAAAACAAAAACAAACAAACAAACAAAAACAACGACAAAAAACCAAAACCCCCCAACTTTCATTTAGGAGAACTGAAAACAAGTACACAGACAAACCCAAGATTGCTTGGTTTGAACAGAAATAGCACATGGGTTAAAGAGGAGGCTGTTCTGTAGTGCACATAGAAGAGCTTGTTCTGTACTCCTGCTGACTCCTGGTCACACAGCAATTAACATCTTAATCTTTTGAAGCTGTCACCAACAGCCTAGATGGTCTTGCCCATGTTCATGCCACCCTGAGACCTTCCAGTACCCTTGCCCCTCTAACACTGTGCATACACTAAGGAAGCAAAGCTGGCAGCACACAATCCCACTGGGGACAAGGGACTGGGCAGTTTTTGCAGGTGCAGCACAGGGCAGGAGAGAGCCATGTCACTGTGACACAGCTACAGGCTGCACTGTCCTCGCAGGGCTGTGAGGAGCACAGGCTCCTCCAGCAAAAGCACAGTTCTGCCTACCTGCATGTGCAGACCTCGATGCGTACTGTGATTGGAAAATTCCCCACTAAACGTCCTCCCACCTATAGCATCATTTCCCTCTGCCCCATCACACCACCCCAGCAGCACCGAGGGACAATCACAGGCACAAACAACAGGCCCACACACCCTCCTGTGGCAAGCCCACAACTCTCAGAGGCATAGGGGAAGGAGTTTTGAGCCGTAGCAGGCGGGAAGAGCAGAACACCAAGACAGACAAGCTCAGCTCAGCCCTGGGCTGAAATGGGCCAGAACATTTGAATTTCATTATGCTGCTGCTGGACAATGCAAATTAGCAGCAGCAGGCACAGCCTCCCAGGGGTGCCAGTGCAGCATTACCTTCACAACAGCCAAGATGATAAGGCAGAAGTTGACTACTGAACTCTCCTACAAACTAGTAACTGCCATCAAATTAACCGTCACCATAATTCTTCAAACCCTTCTACTGCAGGCGTGTCACACTCCTCAGAAACTGGCTACACTCCCCTCCCTGCCCCAGGATGTACCATGTCACTAGACATGGACAATGGGAAAGTGGAGGTCATTTAAATATTCATTTTCTTGTACTTGACAAGGCATCACTAGCCAGCCACCCACTACTGCTTTATCAAGAGCTTTGAAACCTACGCTATACCAACACACACTTGCATGTGCATATACGTGCTCAGATAGAGGAGAGGGGAGTGCACAGTTCTAGACTCCAAGCTGCATCTGGATCTTACTATGAGTCTCCATGTGAGACTGCACCCTTACAGTCTTGCATTAAAATACAGTATTTGTTCAGACACCAAGAACAGGCAGTTGGAAGGGAAAACTGGGTACGGATCTGCCTCCTTTCTCAATGAAGCAAGCTCCGAGTGTGTTCTCCTACCTGGGAAGGACTCACTAAGGAAAAGGTTACCTACCCCTGGCCAGAATGGCTATGTGCATAGAAGAGTCACTGGCACCACAGGACTCTAGATAAAAGCCATACAATGAGATAAATTTTGTAAGTGGAATGCTGTCACATCTAAGGGAAGAAAAACCTGCTTTAAGACACTTAGTTCTAGGGAATGGAGCACTTCAACAGTTTGCGAGACTCAGCTCTCAAGCAGTTATTTAATCATATTTCTTGCACAGCAGGTATGTGAGCTACCACCTCATTCATTCTTCTTTTGGAACTTCCCTTCTGTATCAAGTTTTACTCCCAGCCTCCAAGGCTATGCAATACTGACTACACTTGCAATCACTGTTCACTCCTCTTGCCTTTCCTTCTGCTCAAAATAACCAACATTTCCCTTTGCATCTTTTATCTGTGCTTCTCTTCGGCCTTTCCTCTCTTTGGATATAGTTCCTGTGCCAAGCTCCATCCCAGACACACCATAAATCATTCCTTCCCCTGATACTCAGCTTTGCCCCATGTCAGGCTCAGGGCTTCTTTAGGCATTAAGTGTAGTCCAAAGTCAAGTCGAGTACATGTTTACAGAAGGTAAATGCTACTCCAGCGTCATTCTGCATGCAAATATTCACAGATAATTGGTTACCTAGCTCTGCTCACAGAACAAGTGAAAGATTTCAGACCTACTCTTGCCATTCACCAAAACAGAGGACTTCACCAGACTTCCTTCCCTCCAAAAATTTCTGTTCACACTTTCTGCTCCCTTTCTTCAGCAGCTAGGCAAGCAGCAACGCCTGCTGTGGCTGCTTCTGAACTACCCAAAAACAAGTAGGGTGGCTGCCTGCCCAGCTCTCCTCTTTGGCAGGCCACACCTTAGCTAGCATTGGTCTCTCTTCCTTTATTCAGCTGGTACCACTCCAGAAAATTTTTGGAAATCTAGTCATAAAAACTAGTGGAAATTGATCAACAGATTCAAAACTATCAGCTACAATGACAGCAGAATACCAGCAGAGAACAAACTGGACACCACTCCATGATTTTTGGTGCAACCAATACAATTTTTAGTTGCACTGTTCTTACTCAGAGCCTGCTTAAGCTCCCTGGTGCTCATACTCCAACTCCTCACTGGGACTTCCTCGAGCAAGACAGACTGCTTGTCTCTGCTCTGATGTACATTCTACCCAGCAGAAACCTCCCACTTCACCTCACTGTTCTTGGGCAGCTGGTGAGCTGCAGCACTCACTAATTCTCCTCACTTTTCTGCTTATCTTCATGTTCACAGCTGGTCCTGGGAAGACAGTTTTCCTTCTTACCATCCCCTCAAATTCATCTATACATCCAGAATGCTGGGCTCCAAAAATAATTAAGAGATACTTGATTATGGAGGAAAAGACTTTAAAATGGCTCCTACTATTCTCTCTTCAACAGCATTATTGACAAATCCATTTTAAAGGGCAGGCTTCAATCTACATGTGACCACATAAAATATATATAGGTAAACTCTTATCTGGAAGGGTGGAATTTATATGGGAGAGGTGAAATAAGGAATTACCTGCATAAACACCATGCTTATCATGGGAAGGATCTATAATTTATTCTGCTGGAAGGATAACCATTTCTACCTACCTCACTGAGCTGCAAGCTTCTTTAGTATTTGCATTCCACACTGAAGAGGTTTAAAAGGCTTTGGATATCTTCAGTAGTGGCATTATTATTCTAATAAATGCACAAAGTATCATCTGTGGTTGTGCTAATTAAACCTGGGTTCTACCAACATCACTAGAAAATTGCCTTGATGTTTTAGAAGAAAGAAGATCTCTCCAGCTGTGAAATCTTAATTTTTGTTGTTGTATTGAAGAGGTGTTGTGGTAAAGACAGAAGCCAAATGAAAAGCTGGTTTTGGTGACTTGCCCAGCTGTAACAGGTCATGTTTCACTCTCTATGCAATTAGGACACAACTGTGTGTTGAGATCTCCTGTTTTGGCCCAGGCAGCTATTCCCTTTCACACACAGGTATCTCCATATACATATTTTCCCAACTTCCTTGCTGCCAAAGCAAGAGGCAGCAAAAGCAAGGAGGGAAAATGTATTTAAAAGGGCTACTAAAGGGTGCTGTAGCAGGGAACCCTCTGTGAGACAAGGCAGCGATGCTCAAGATGCCCCAGCTCTGGGGGGGCAACAGGAAGGAACAGGGTGGGACACAATCCCTCTGTCCCTGCCATCACTCAATGTGAAAGAACATTTCTTATGCTTATTAAATACCTTGGAGGAATTTAAAACACATGCAGATATGTCCCTTTGGGACACTGCTTAGTGATTGACTTGGCAGTGTTATGTTTATGGTTGGACTTGATGATCTTAAGTGTCTTTTCCAACCCAAATCATTCTGTGATTTTAGGATAAATTGCAGGTATCCAGGATTTACCATGTAGTCTAACTGTTGCCTAAACAATACAGTGGAGTATGATCCAGTGCTGAAAGAGTAGCTCAGGCACAGAGAGAAGCAGTGACAGCATCAACCCTGCCAGCACACTACCCTCCTGAATACCAGTCTGCACCTTCCTTGCGGCAGGGTGGGCTCTGCCATCTCGGATCTTTAGCCTCGCCGATAAAAGCTATAAGAAGGTAAGATTTAGGGTCAGCTACAACAGACCATTACCCAGGCTCATACACTATCCACCAAGAACTTAATTAAACGATCATTTTGTGGCTTGCATAAAAGCCAGAAGATTGCAAACGCATTCTGGGGCAGTAGATGGGCTTGGTTTGAACTGGTTACTTAGAAGCAGAGCACCCCAGATTTTGCCGTTCTTCTTCCATCCAGCCCTTGTGGCTGTTTCAGTTGACAATGCCACACTTAAGCACAGCAGGTAGGAAAATTTCTACATGGATTTTGAAGATTAGCATACAGAGTTCCAAAAGTCACTATTTCAATCAAGTGCTTAAAATAACAGTTTACCTCAACTGTCTTCTCTCTCTCCCCATCCTGGGGGACGTGGGGAGAGAAATCCACCCAAAACAAATTAAAACCTCCCCAGCCCACACCAGTGCACACACATGCTCATGAGAGCACTAATCTTTCAGGCTAGCTTGTTGTCTGAATGTGAAGTGCCTCCATCAGCTCAGCTTCTCACAAGTTCAAGGAGCAGCCAGTGTTGCATAAAGAGGCACCATGCTGTGGTGGCCACTGTGCCATGCTGGGCTGCCAGCTGACCTGGTTCTGCTGTCACTCATGCACATACACTTAAGCATTTGAAGTGGTGATCAAAGAAAAGAAGCGACTTACCTCTATTTTTTGTGTGTACAAGTACTCAAAGGAGAGTAAAAAACCCCACCCTCAATGGCTGTTTACTTTCAAGCCTTTGAAGGTATCTGCAGACTATCAAACCCAGAAATAGCTAAAATGCCAGAGCAAATGGTCATGTGTTGAGCACACTTGCTAAGTCATTAAAGGATTTCAGGTTCATTTTTTAAAAAAAATTGCTAGATTATTATCAGTGGCAAAAATACTCAAAAGATAATAAAAAAGAAATAACAACAGAAAAAGAGCAGAGGGGACCCCCTGTCCAAAAACAAAACCTGGACTGCAAATGAGTTGAAGCTGCCCACCTAGTAAATGGAGCACCAATTACCCAAAGCTGGCTAGTAGCCTTTTGGTCAGCAGACCAGCACCAGGCTTTTGGAAGAACAATGGGAGCTAACAAAACTGAACTGTGGACACAACGCAGCGACCTCTCGGCCACTCACCCCAACGGCAAGGCTGAGCTGCTCCCGGGTGGGCAGGAAGACACAGACGTTCCGGCTCTCTGGCTGCATCCTGCCCGCCAGCAGCACCCTGCTCATGGTGAGCAGCTCTGCGAGGGCCTGGGTCTCCTCTCTGGGCAGGCGTCAAGCTTCCTTCATCCCACGCACCTGTCGAGAAGGTGAAAGCATCAGTGCCATGCTCCTGCCTGTGCTGGGAGCAACTCACAGCACGTGTTTGATGGGGTGTGTTGTGTTTTTAAACAGCCAGGAGGAGAAACCACAACACTCATCCGTTTTACAGCTTCATAGTCAATATTTCCACCATCATCACAGCACAAACCAGGCAGAATCAACCTTTAAATAGCTTGAGAGTCCCAGGAGAGTGCCATAAAGCAATAAGGTCTCCCTACAACACCAGACTCAAGGTTTCGAGACGTGTGTGATAAGGCAGGTGACACAATAGACTGCTTCCTGAAAGCACCCACAAGAGAGGGGGGAGTGCCCCGTCCTTCAACCAGGTACTTTGCTCTCACCTAAAGTGGAAATTTTGATGAGCCATCAGAAGGCATGTGTCAGTGCAGAGGATTTCACCTGAGCTGTCTTCCCCCTCACGCCTAGTACCTAGGAAGCTACTGTTCCCAATTCTCTACACCTTAACTCAAAGGAGGAGGTGAAAATGCATAAACTCACAAGGCTGAGCTGCTGTATCATGCTTTTTACAAGATGAGCACTGTCAGCCTTCTCTCAAGGGCAGAGGCCAAACATGTATGAGTATCTTAGAGCTGATGTTAAGGTAACAGAAATGAAACACAGAAATTCAGTTCACACCCAAAAGCACAGTAGCCAACATCATCTTCATATTATAGCTAGGTTAGACACAGATTCCTCAGGAACTTGTGACATTTTATTTAAATCCTCTTCACTCCGATGCTCTCTAGGGCAAGAAAGCATCCTGTGGCACCTGATGAGTCTTGCATGAAGGGAAGAAGTTCCTCGAGGGTGGGTTAGGGATGAACACCAGCAGAAACCTGAACCAGCAATACACTAACTGGTTATGGGGTCTGCTCCATCCCCATGCAAGATTTGATGCAAGTCAAACCCCATCTGCCCCAAACAAAATCACCCCACCATGACTGCCCTGCACCAGCAACACCCAGAAACTCATCACCAGAACAGCAACAGCAGTGCTGCTAGTTAACACCTGCCCACAAAGCCCCCCATGCCCCTGAGGATGAGCATGTACCCCAGCAAGGGCAGCCAAACACTGGCTCTGGGGCTCTGGCAGCATACCCTCTCCCACCACCCAGAGCCCACCTTCCAGGGACAGGCTGGGAAGCGGGGCATGGGCTTTTCCTTCACTCTCAAAAATGGATTCAAGGATGAAGGATCATAAGCAGCGAGAAAGCAGGTCATGTTAGGCTAACATGTTATGTATATACATACATATGTGTATTACATATACATTTTTAAAGAATTTGGTATTTAAAATCATGTTTGTCCTGTTCCAGGAGAAACCTTTTCTATGGGAGATGGGAAAAGCAAATCACCACAAGAAAACAGAGTACAGAAAAAAACCCTTTGATTTACCCCTGTCCCTTCAATTCCATGCTCAAACTTCTTTTTTTTTAAATCAAATACAATAAAAATATCTGTTAGTATCCTTTTGCAAGTACAAAAGCTGTTCCAAGAACTTCCTTCCCTGAGCCAGCTTATGCAATGCTTCTTACTAAAGCATTTTTTCATTCAAGTTCTTTGTGCAGAGCATCTCTTACGAGACAGAAGAACAGAAAAAATACATCTATTGTATTAATGAAAAGAAGGGGCTTTTAAATGCAATTATTATGACTTTAGGATGGGTGAAAGCTTCTATTAAAAGAAATAAGAGAAAAACTCTGATTTATCCTCTCTTATCAATGTAATTACACTGATGAGCTCTCTTAGGCTCCAGGCTACACACTACTAACAGCTGTATATAAATCACAGATGTCTACAGAATGGCTCGAGGGCGACAGGTCACAATTATTATTGCCAGATGATGTCATATGCACCATAAACTTTATCAACAGCATAAAGACCTTGTAGTATGAGCTCAAGCTTTCCAGCATATGGAGGTTTGTCTTAATCATCAAACTGCTGCACAGCATGGTACACATTCCCACTCGAAAGGGGAGATCACGCCCAGTGAAGATGTTCACGCAGCTCATGACAGAACTGAAAATAGGACAAAGAAGCGACCAAAAAAAAATGCACGCACACCATTTTCTGTGGATAACCAAAGAAGGCGAATCCCACTACCCCACTGCCTCTATTAAACAAATCTTCTGCAAAGCTTTTCCTCTGGCCTCACACCTGCTTTGTCCATTTGAATTCTTAAGAGAACTGGGAACCCCGGGAGCAAAGATGTGAGAAAGGAGGGGAAGGTGTTTTATACCTCATGTTTTAAAACAAATGAGCTTGTGAACCCCACACCACAGCAGGTAAGAGGTTAAAGAAGCAATATCCCTAATCTGAAGTGGGAGGTCAAACACAAGCCCAGCTCAGCCTTGCTTCTTTAGAGGTATGTTAGGATGTGATAAAACCTAATGAAACATTAACTTGCTAACACTGCATGCTTACACCTTTTTTCTTTTAATAAAAAAAAAAAAAAGTTGTGAGTCAAGAGTAACTGCCCAATGAAAACAAGTGGCCAGAAGGAATGCTCTTACTTAAACATACACCGTTTCAGACTGCCCATATGCCATTCTTTTGTTTACCACAGATTCCAACCTCTTAACCTCAATTAAACCCTAAAAGCTCCAGCAAATGCACTGCAGATGAATTAATAAAGGCTGAAGTCAATCATCAGCCTCTGGGACATCCTACAAGTTGTTTGCTGTTTTCTTTTTAAATAACATCACTTCACATTTTAGCTCCAGGAGAAGCGCATTTTGAAATGTAATTGCTTGGTCAAAGGCCCAACAGTCTATCAATGAAATGGTCAAAGGCACTATTTATTTGTATTCTTCTGGTATCAGTCAAGAGGATTATTAGTGCCCAGAGTGGTGGCACAGCTTATTTAGCACTGTTTATTTTACCTAAACACACGTGCAGCAGAGATTTGTAAAACACGCCTGTCATTAATTTCAAGACTTTTCTGATTAAGCAGCTCAAACATGGCCATAAAAATCTCATTAAGGAAAATCCTCATCTTCCCCTCCTCTCTCCACAGCTCCTCGAGCTGTCTCCCAGAACCAGATGAGAACCTCAGCTCTTCCTAGGTCAAAGCAGGGATGGCTGAGGTTTGCCCCAGTGAGAGGGATAAGAGCAGCACAGCCCTCCAAGGAGGGGTGGAGGGGAGGAGGATGATGTCTATTCACTTCAGGTATCAGTGAGACAGTTAAACTACCTCACACAGCCCATACACACAATGACATAAGGATGACCTAACACCACTGAATTTGGGGCTATGCCATAACGAGTCTGCCTGGAAGCAGGTCTCATCCAAGCTGTCTGTGGGTTCAAGTAGTCTTACGAGCACAGCTGTATTTTACACATCAGTTTGGGGGGCCACAGTGAATTGGGACCCAATCCTGGTTTCAGCCTCTAGGTACTGCCACAACCAGATCTCAAGGGATAAAGCAAACAAGGGAAAACAGGTGAATGAGCAATCACCAACCAACTCAAAGTGGCAAAACACAACAAAGTCCTCCTCTATCAAAAAAAAAAAAAGCACCGGTAATTCTGTGGTTCTCTCAAAACTATCTGGAAACATGCTTTGTAATGTTTATTACTGTAAAACACCTTAGGAAAGCTGAATTTGCTAGAGCTGACATAAAATCAGCATTGAGTAGTTTCCTGATGAAACCTTGCCAGAGTGGCCCTTCAGAGTCCCATCAAAAACTGCCCAGAAATGTTAAGACTCTTCTTAACATCTTCTAGCCATTATCCAGAGATGTCTTAGGCTTCTAAGATAACTAGACTCTCATGCTGCAGTTTCACAATCAGCTTAAGCAGCTTTAATCAAGGCAGTCCTGCAGCAAGACAGACAGACAACTGCCCGGAAACAAATCTGCCTTTAGCAGCAACCCACACTTGGGCTGCCTCACACTCATGATGAAACACAGCCTTAAAACAGAGAACCCCCTTCACTTTCCAGGTATTTTGTCCCTTCAGAAACATACTGCAGGGTACCAGTACTACCTGCAAAACAGAGTAAAGAGCCTGAGCAAGTAAAAGATGGTATATATTAGCCTTTCCCAGCAACTTTAAGACCCCACCCATCTCCTTCGGCTATCCCCTGAGATGATGAAAATTTTTCTGGAAAGATGCATCAATGAGGACAAAGGAGGGAAAAAATTGCTTCTCAGGGCAGAAAACAAGACTGAAGCTTTATGTCACAGCTGAAGGTGATGCAAAAACTGCCACCTGTACCCAACAGCCAGGACAGCTAGTTCATGTCTTGCAGTGAATTCCCAGAATCACATGGACTTCTCAAATATACTCGTGTCAGCATCACTCCAGAACTAGCATGACACATCCAAGGGCAAGAATGCCACAAGGACGTAGGGGACTGAATTTGGTGTCCACACACTGCTTCTGGGGGTAGAATAGAAACCTGCCTTCAAACACTGTGTACTGCTTGGTTGGAAGCCCCTATTTGAAGCCGTTGAATGAGGAATACCAAAATGCCTCCCAGTCACTTAGGTGCTCTAAAGGATGGGATCTCAGAACAATGTATCTTAGCTATGAGGCAAATGCAACACTGGCAGCAAAGACAACTGCCTTTCAGTGCACAGATGTGGGAGATGCAAGTGCAGCAGACCTTCTGCATCTGATAGCCAAACCTGCTAGATCTGTGTGCAGTCCTCTTGCAGGGATCGGATGTGGGCCTGGGTCCCACCTTTCCTTTAGGATTCAAAGGGTACAATGAGAAATGCCTCCAAGAACTCCAGGCCTGCGGAGCTGTAACAGACTTAGCCATCACCCTGCACCTTTTGGGATAGATAGTGAAATCATGGAGTGTTAGTCTTAGATTCCACCCGACATCCCTTTTCCTTTTTTCCTGTACAAGCAGCACTCTCTGGTGGCATCAAGCTTTAACAATAGCAAGAAAAATGCTTTCTCATTAGTCTTCATCGCAGGATTAAACACAGCTTTTAGTTAGGCATGACTACTCACACCCCACCTTTGTGCTGGTAAGTTTTCCTGCCTCATGTCAAGCAGCAAAAGTCAGTGCTAGAACATGAAACTCATTCTTGTTTGTAGCTCTTCTGCTTTGCATCCCCCCACAACATGGATGGTGTGCTTAGAAAGAAGGGATCTCCCAAAATTCCAAGGGACAGTCATTCCCAACCTGGGACCATGCTGCTACGCTACTCTCTCTGTAGGCTGCCCTTAAGCTCAAAGGGATAGGACAACTCTCCTACCCAGGGATGGAAGATTCTGGTAGCCAAGTAAAAGTGACTCATTTCTGGGCACTCATCAGACCTTAGGGCTGCTAACTAGTCCTCAAGGAGAGGAAAAAGGTTTAACTGAGGCCAGTGCACCAGAGGAGGTGCTCCTACAGTGCATGAAAGCACAACAGCAGGACAGCAGTAGTAGGACCATGCAGGGTGGCTGCCACACTTCCATCTGGCTCTCCCATGGGATAAGAAAAGCTCCTCAGCACTTCCTGCAAGGCCAGCCCAGCAGGAATTATCTGGGCTTAATCTTTCCCTGAAACCAAAACTGAATTCAGAAGCCTTTTGAGAGAAGCAGACAATGAGTATAAAGGGCAAAAAGGCAGAAATTAAGATCTCACAGGAACTACTTTTTTCCATTACTTACCCGTGATGGAAAGTGTCTTTGTAAATAAAGATATGCAGTCTTTTAAGATACATTACTTTATCAGAAGCATATGCAAAACTTAGGAATGTACATGCTTGATACAATACCCAAACAACAAAGTCAGCAGCTAGAGCATGCAATTCCTTTCCAGCGTGCCTTTTTCCTGGGGAGTCAAACATTCTCTTGCCAACCCGGGAAAAGCAATGGATAAACTGATCCTACCTCTTCACTGGTGAAAGTAGTAGCATGTACTCTATCAGGGCTGACTACCAACATGAAGTTTTTCATTACAGTGAAATTATTTACTTCTGCATAATCTATTAATTGACTTGTTTATTGATTACCTTTATAAGGGTTCCTCATACTTTGTAAATCAAGCACATTAGCTAAAGTTTATGAGTAAGTAGCTACTGAAGGTATCAACTGTCCTCGGTAAATGCAGAAGCGTGAGAAAGAACCAGCATGATAAGGGACGAAGCAGCCTCAGTGACCATTACACTTTGCACGAAGCAGCTGCAAAGGGAGCCTGCTCAGAAGCGCAAAGCTCTGTTTTCTCAGCTGGATGACCAAGACAGCATTGTATGAGATCTTGCAAAGGTTAAGGGAAGCGATTTGCTTGAATAACCATTCAGTAACAGCAAGCCTGTCTCCACTCAAACACAGGAGCACATCTCTTTCAAGATGAATCCTTACAGAAAGCTTATTCGTGAGCATACAGATGCAAAGCTAAGGGTGCATTAAAGAAAACACCAGTCTGGTACCTCAGTGTGGGGGAAAGCAACAGAAGATACGTCAGGTTTGCATTCAAGAGCTCACCCTATGCACTTCTGCCAAGTAGTGCAATCTTTAATACAGACTGTTCATCTTTTGTATCTTTGGGAAACAGGAGATGCAAAATACTACAGATGGAGAGCTGTAGTAAAGCCTTTAAGGGACAGTGAGGCTTCCTTCACAGCCACGGTAACTGCCAGGAGGCTTAGAAAGTGCAGGGAGAGCAGCAGCAAGACCTGGTCTCTCTACTGGCGACTCAGGACAGAAGCATCTTTATGAAAATTCTTTACTCCAAGGGTGGTGAGACACGGGAATAGGTTGCCCAGGGAAGCTGTGAATGCTCCATCACTGGATGTGCTCAAATCCAGTTTGAATGGGGCCTTAAGCAACCTGGTCTGGTGGAAGGTGTCCGACTGGAACGAGATGGGGTTGGTCCCTTCCAACCCAAACCATTCTATGATTCTGTATTGTGCAAACTGAAAATATGCAAGGTCTCATGACCCAAAAGCCTGGTTACTTCTCTAACTGGAAACATTCTTTTTTTTTTTTTAAGTATACCAAGGCTATAAACAGGATTTCTCCCAAGCACATCTATTATACTCTTGCCTTACACACAACAGCTGAGAGACTTTCTTCTACAAGACTATATTTGCAGAAGGTATTCTACAGTGATGGTGTTTAAGCTATGCTGGACCAAATTGGAACAGATCACCAAGCCTTCTGAAATATTTTGCAGATCTGTCCAAAAAAGTGTGAATAAACTCTTCCTTCATTTTCTATTCTCACCAAGATCTTGTAACAGTTCAAGCAATACCTGGAGTTGCAGGACAAACAAGAACAGACATGCTTCTTTTACCTATATATCACATAAAGAACTCTCCTGAGCAGGAGTAGCTTTGCTACCAGTAATAACCAGATAAAAAAAGAAATACTGACTTACTTCCCCAGAGGAAGGAGAAAGTCCACTGCTGATCTCATGGCATTTGAGTCACTGTCTAAATATTCAGACCAACTAGGCAGCTTCTGCATCAGTTTCCTTCTAACTTTTTTTGCCCTAAAGTGTACAGCTAGTCTTGAAAATATTTAGAGCAGAGAGAAAGATTGTTTAGGTAAACTGGACAGACTTCCATAAAGAATAAATAAAACTCCACCTGATTACAAGTGTAAAAATGCCTATCTGCCAATACCTTGACAAAATTAACATAAACAGCAGAATCTTCATGACTAGATGCAGCTTCAGAGACTGCACACAGTACTACCAAACATCAGCTTTGGTAAAGAGATATCAAAACGGGAGGACACAGACCAAAAAAGGAAAAAAAAAAGAAACAGACCCCCCCCCCCCCAAACAAAAAGCAACCAACCAACCAAAAACAAACAAACAAACCAACAACAAAAAAACACACACAAAAAAAACCCAAACCAACCAACCAACCAAAAAAAACAGCCTTAAAGAATGCTGCTTTTTTGAGGTGATGCTGAATTTTGCAAAAAAGAGGAAACAGCGGGAAAAAAAAAAGAAAAAGCAAGCGTAAGAAATGGTTTAACAAGAAGCCAATTAGTTTCTCCTGTGATTCTCCAAGAAGCAGCTGTTCCTTGCTGGAAGACCTCTTTTGGACTGAGATAGTTTGTCCTGGCTCAGTTACTTATCACACACTATGAATAAGGTACCACTGCTAAACACCACCAAGGTAACCAAAGAGCAGTGCAGCAGCACAGGGCTTTCTGCAAGAAAAGAAGTGTAACCCTGGAGCACGGTAAGCATGCAAGTAATTTACATTGTCTTGCACTGGACGATCAGCAGGGCAACGACAACTACAAAAGCTAACTGATACCGAGTTCACAGCTGGATTTGTACACTTTTTACCTGCAGTGTTGGGGGGAAAAAATAATAAAAAAAAATTACATGATCCTTACCTGCTATCAAAAAAGACTTAAATGAGAAAACCACATGTAAATACAATTATTTTTTTAATGATTGTTTGTTTGTTTCAGAAAAAAGAAAGGTGACACAAATCTATTTGTCACCGGTGTTTAGCACATTCATATAAAAATGTAGCTAACAACAAAAATCCATAGGGAAGAAAAAACTGTCCAAAGAGCACTGACAGTACTGGTAAATCCCTGAAAAGAATTAGTAATTCATGTTCTTCAATAGTATTTTGAAGTGTTTTTGCTTATACTTGTCATACCTTGTTTTTGTGGTCATTCCCCCCCTTTTCTTTTTTCCTTGAGGTGATCTCTAAAAGAAAACTTTTCTTTTCCCCCCCTTTTGGATTCCATTTTCTTCTGATTTGGCACTCCTCATCTGAAGTCAAAACACTGGCTACTGCACGGACTCAACATTGACAGTGCTGAAAATACAACTGATTAAGAGTGCACAACCATTACATGGGAGGAATAAACAACAAAGTGAGACCAAGGCATTCTGTTGTCATTCCAAGTTTTCCAGGGAAAGGGGAAAAAAAAAAAAAAAAAAAAAAAAAAGAGAGAAACCAATGTCCAAAAAGTTGTGGGTGGTTTTTTTTGTTGTTGTTTTGGTTTGTGGGTTTTTTGAAAGTGCCCTACGCTTTTGAAGTATTTATTGTCAGGGCCTGCGGCATCACAGCCGTTCTCTGAAGAAGGGACAAGGTTCAGACAGCATGTTACAGTTTCCTGGTGTGGTGGAAAAAAACAGATGTGCATTTTAAATGCCACCGGGGAGTTAACCTGAGAGCCTGTCACTGCCGAGCAGCAGGAGAAAGAAATATCTCTCGATGCAGAGGATGACGATTTCTCAGCACAGGAAACCCAGAGCCTTTCCCCTGTAAATCGTTAGCAGGAAAGAATTCAAGAGGTGGAGAAACAATGAAGTATAGAGATTTCTTCCTTTTTGACACCCACACTTTGTCCCACGCACCTATACCTGCTGGAACTCTCATCCCTTTCCACGTCCTATCCCATGCCAGCAGGTGAAAGTCTGTCACCACAGCCAGCCCAGCCTCCAGCCCCTCGCCCCCGAGGCCGTCTCCGAGAAGGTGGCGGCAGGGGCACTGGAGGACGTCCAGGTGCTCGGCCACACGGCTCACGCTACCCAAGGCGCTACAGCGTGCAGGGACCTGCACCCTGCTGGGCGGCGCTGGCCCCGAAGCCATCCCGCACAACTCGGCCACGGCCATGTCACTCCCCCTCAGAACCTGAGAGACAGATGTCAGCCGAACAAGTGCCTATTGCCATCTTATGACCCAAAGGAGCCCTCTGAGACGCGGCCAACTGCCCCGGGGGTGGCCGGAGGTCGCTCCCGTCGCTCAGCCCACCGGTGGTACTGCCGAGCCGGGGGACTCGCCCTGGCATTACCTCATCTTCCAGCACCGGCAAGACCCACCGGTGGCAGAGGATAACGGCGAGGAATGAAAGAGTCACCACGACTCCGACACTCTTCCAGCGCCCCATGCCCCCCCGTTTCCAGCCGGTGCCTGCTCACCTCCGCTGCCTCCAGGAGCCGCAGCTCCACGCTTGCGGACACCCACGGCCTCAGCGCTGCGCACAGCGCTGCTTTGACGGCAGAATTCTCAGATAACTTAATAGAACTAGAAATCACTGTAGCACTCCAGCCGAAATTCAGACGTCCTTTTATCCTTAAGTTTATTCTTTTATCCTAAGTTGGAAATCTACTTTTGCAGCCAGTAACGCACCGACAGACGCCCCGAAGAGGAGTCTCCCACAGCTCCGCGGGCAGCGGACGCCTCTCCGAACGCCTTCGAGCCCATCGAGCGAAGGGCTCGTTCACGCGTCCAGCCCGGCCGGGCGGTGGGCGCAGCCGGGCACTTCACGGGTCTCTCCATTCAAAGAGCCGCCTATATAGCCGCACCGTCCCCCCAGGCTCCCGTGGGGACCGCTCCTCAGAGCC
>JAAGNO010004897.1:10105-21560 GCA_033439905.1 Ceryle rudis
ATTATTTTTTTATAAAAAAAAAAAAAACCCAAAAAATCCCAAAAAGATAGAGAAAGTGTGAAAAAAAAAAAAAAAAAAAAAAAAAAAATATTAAGCAGCAGCATCCCTGGCTTTCCTGTTTCCAATGGGTATTGTGAAAGAAAAAGAAACACCAAAAAAAACCCAGAAAACAACTTCATTTTACTGATAGTTGTTCGACTATGAAAGGTTAACCTCCAACATATTTCTTCAAGTAAACTTACCTTATTAACATACACAAGAGGAGCTGGAACAACACAAACTGCTTCTGATGTTACACAGCTTAATAAGGTGATCACACTTTAAAAGCTTACAAGGACTAAAGCACGGAATAAATATCTAATTTGCTTTTAACTTCTGCAGAATTATTTATAGTAAAACCAAAATGTTGTAGGAGAAAATAATGTTGCACAGAAAGTTCAAATTTAGCAAAAGCATTTTTACCACTAGAAACATATTGCTGCAAGACTGAGACAGCTGTGTTCTTCAGACACACCTTGTGACATGCCAACAACAATAGTAATGCTAAAATGTATGATTTCCCTACAGAACATAACCACTAGCAACGAGGCCTCAGAAAAAAATTCTTCCTACTACATTACTCACTACCTCTATTACTGCTACCATTGCCATCTCACTACATTATTCACTGCCTCTATTCTACTAGTTCTTCAGGGCAGTCTCAAATGATAAATCTGCTCTAGCTCAGAAGTCTGTTGTAATACATAAACCCTGTTCTAGTAAATAAATTTGTGCACAAATTTACATCTATAGTCAATGCTTAGTATCATGGGAATGAGAAGGTTGTTAGACTAACCTATTTCAAATAACACCCTCCTTTACTACAGATCTCAAAGTACCAAAATAATTTTGGCGAACTTCCATTGCAATGACTTTATATTTTTCTTAGCACTGTAACACAAGAATCATCCTTGAATGTTTACTGCAATTCTGATTGAAGACATCTTGATGAAAATACCAAAATTTGTGGCCTTAACAGTACTAAAAAAACACCAACCAACCAACAAAAACTTTCAAGTTTTTATTTCTCTTCATTTAAAAAAAGAAAAAAAAGCCAAGAAATGTTTGCACACAAAAGCAAAAAGACTCCCTGCAATTGACAGGAAGACAATGTAGAACTATATTTAAGCAGTGAATTAATTCCAGTTCCTGTTGTTTTGCCAAGCTCATTTTAGAACTTTTGTGATCCAGGTATTCTGATTTTTTTATTGGTTGGTTTTTTGGGGTTTTTTTTGGTTTGGTCTGATGTTGTTGGTTGGGGTTTTTTTCTTTTTTCTTTTTCTTTTTTTTTTCTAACAACAAAACAAAAAGTGATAGTTACCTGTTTACTAAAACATTATAAGTTACAAACATACAACCCATAAGGTCAATTGCTGTCCAAAAGCGTGTGGCTATACATGTGATTTGAAAGGCTGATGAAGTGTTTCACTGCACAGTTATAACTCAGAAGTTAGCAAAACCTTACCTGTTGAGCCCTTGGCAATATCCTATATCAGGATTTCTCCATGAAAATGCCAGCAGCACATTTCGTAGCTTCTGGATGCCTTCAGATGTTGGGGATGAATAATGTTTGTTGTTTGGCAAAGTTCTCAAGAGATCCAACTCAATTTGTTTAGATGCAGGATTTTGTTTCTCCAGAGCATTTTGAAGCAAGGTCTGGAAGTATCCAGGAACAGTGCTGTCCTTGAATTTTTTAACATGGAGATTGACACACCATTTCCACATCTTGGAACGATGTTCATGTGGAATTCCAGACCTGATAAGATTCTTCAGTTCTACAGAGCGCATCATCTCTCTATTCATTGTGCTTGCAAGATAGTTTTCCCATTTTACTCCTGTGGAGATCTCTCGATTTTCACTGAGAGAAAGTGACCTCAGGTCCAAAGCTCGTGATTTTGCTACTAGTTTCTCCTCATCGTCATCCTCTGGGACTGTCTGAAAACCATATATATCATACTCACTGAAATGGAAGAGAAAAAAAGAAAAAGGTTTCTTAAAAACACCTTCAGTAGCCCTGAAACTCTCAAGTTCCCAATCTAAAGTTACTTCAAATATCCCTCAAGCCACTCCCCATAGTTTTCAAGTTTGAACAATTATTAAACATTTTTCTAAAGTATATTCTTTATTTAATAACTATTTTTATAATCCCTTATACAAAAGACTTTGTGCCCATATTCTACTATATATTGCTGTACAGATTAAGCAATTTATGTAAGAACATGGTTAAATTTGAACCAACTCATCTTTTCAGTGGCTCTACTTCAGCACCTACATGGCAACATTTGAGTCTACATTTTATACTGTATCTCAAATGAAACAATAAATGTTATTATTGCAGCCAGAAGGATTTCATGATGATACTGTTATCCATGGAGGGAAACATATCAAAAACCCTAAATCCTGCAAATACATCCCCAGTGTCTGTTTCCCAGTGTTAGAACCGGGCCCACTGACCAAGATACACACGCATTTATTTTAATAGGAGCAAATTACCTGACCAGGTGTGGTTTGAAAAACGCTTGTTCTGGTTGTTCACTGGTTTCTACTTTCAAGGCATCTTCCAGTAACTGTGTGATGACCTCACGAGCAGGACTCTGCTCCTCAGAACAAACAGGAGTTTTCATTTCTTGAAGCAAGATCAAGTATTTACTTTCTATCTGACAAAGTTTGGCTTCCAAACTAGTATACTGCAGAAAACAATATATGATATTGTAAGCCTTCAGAAATTTACTTTGTACTATAGTTCTTGTAAAAATCTGGTTCAATATTATTCTATTAGTTTATGTTGCTTAGAAACCCGTAAGTCAAGAACAGTCTGCTTTATTATCCCATTTTTGTAGCACCAGAAAACAGAAGGCAAACCTGATGTGTGAAAAACAAAAATGATATATGCATTTTGTTACACTACTGTAAAATTCTGTATATGAAGTACTTGGGACAGAAACCTCAGATACTTGTGGCTTTTTACAGAAAGACTTTTAAGGCAGAATAGTGGACCACGTGTATTTTTATATGTGGAAGACTCTAGAAAGCTTTAATTGTCATTACACTGCATCAAGTTCAACCCTATTTTGTGCTTTTAAAGTAACCGCTTTAGTCTATGCATGTTTGAACAAAAAGAACTTAAATGGCATTTTAAAGATGTGAGTTAGGTAACAGCATGTAGAAATTGTAAACACACAGCTCCATGTCAAAAATAAAGCATTTAGATATGGCCACTGTGTGTATCATTTCCAGAAAAACAAAAGCAAACCCTACCAAACTATAGCTGCAGGTATCTTGCCTTAGCTACACGTGTGCATTTTTCCTAACGCCAGGCCATGAAAATCTTCATTATTTACCTGCAACTTTTCTACACTCAAATTCATCTATAAAGAAACACATTTACCAAAGTTACATTCACTACACCATAGTCATCCTTCATGCTCAGAAGAAGAAAGCTCTACTCAGTGTCATATGAAATCCTTTCTTGTCCTGTCTTTTACATACTTCAAGAAAATTATTACAGCCTTAATTCCAAAGAAACAATATCTTCAGAAATATACATGCATGCCTTTGTTCATAAGTTATTAAAAAGTTCCAGTGGTTAACATGTTTTGGTTTTTTAATCTATCACATTTAATACATTTCTGTTCCACAGTTACATTCCCTGTACATTTGCAGCTGAGTTTTTTTGCTTTAGACATTGCCAAAATGAGAACATGCTGTGTTAGTCTGACCTTTGCCTGCCATTCTCTCTCTCTTGCTTCTGCATTTCTTCTTAGAGCAGACAGTTCCAAAATTTCCTTATTTAAAAATTTATTCTGGGTCTTATAACCCTGAAGATTGTCCTGTTGATAAAAAAAAAAAAAAAAATCAAACTGTATTTTTAATAATACTATCTTACAAACAACAAGTGCCCACCAGAGAAAGTAGAAAGAAGAACACAGCCCTTAGAATACAGAACAAGCAGCTACTGATAGGATTTATCATTAAAAAAATCAGGATCTAATCAAGTATTATTTTCAGTCTTCATAGAAGGCAAACGCGCATGCCAAATAGGAGCACAGAGGCGCACAGGGTGGTGCTGTACCTCGCTTGCATCCCTTCCAATCCTACACTCTGGGCAGAAGGCAGCTGGTCGCTGCTGGCTGTCACAGGGCAGGCCCAGCCCTGCGAGGCTGTGCCAGCAGGGAGGAGAACAAGAACATGCACACTGAACACACCAGAGAGGTCACAGTGCTGTGCAGCAGCCAGGAGCACATGGCATACAATACTCGAAGGAACAAATGCCCCTCAGTTTTGATTACCCTCACCAGTCCTTATCTGAAGTACAAGTTTGATGTCTGCCTCCATATGACAATAGAAATCCTTAGCAGTAAGCTTCCTTGCCTAATCCACTCAGCTCAAAGCTACAAATATTACCTCTGAAACCTGAGGTTGTGGTATGAGGGAATGTTGGTACCCTCCCAATGATTACAATACTCCCACACACCACAGCATCTATAAGCTTTGGTCTGCTTTCTACCAAGAGCATTGATTTCTAGTTTCAGTTTTATTTTCTAAAGCTTCCCAGCCTCAGATACAGGAAAGAAACTTATGAACATTTATCAGTATTTTCATTACTTACTTGTATTCCGAATCCCTTGGAATGTTAATCAATTTGGAAAACAACATTTATCCAAAGGCAAGAAAGCATGTTTAAAGCAAAGTTGGTAACTCCATTAAGAACTTCTGAGTTCGCAATTCACATTCACTGAGGCAAGGGCAGGGGGGAGGCATTGATGATACTTATTTTTTTATATTTTTTTTTAGAAAGCAAGCTTTCTTATTTTTTTTCCTCCATGCTTAGATTTCCTTCTTACCCTTACTGTTCCTTTGATTAGATCTCACATGACTCCTCCACACCAATGATAAAATTACTGAAAGCATAGGGCACTGTACTATAGATGTACAGAGCAGCTCCAAGTATACAAGTCCCATTTAGATTGCCACATAACAGATCACGTAGATTCCAAGCACAGAAAACCTCAGTTCATGAGTATCTTGGAGAACTGCTGTAGTGATCTCCTCAAACAGTATATCAGACTAGAGAGTAGTTTTTATAGGGAGCAGAGATTCCCCTATCCATTAAGACAGAAACATAGCTCTTACTTTTAGTCTGTCCAGTTCCTGTAGTTCCTTATTAGTACAGGTAGCCATGGAAGTATTTACTGCTCCACCTTGAGAGGAGGTATTGTCCTCACATTCACCGAGTTGACGAGAGAGTTTCATGATCACTTCATCTTTAGCTTGAATAGTTTCCATCAACATACCCAGCTGCTCATTGAGCTCTCCAACTTTACATTTCAGGTTCTTTACTTCCTGCTGGAGACTATCTTTTTCCAGATTCAACTTTTCAAGCTGGTTGTTGAGCCCCAAAATCTGGTCATCTTTTTGGTGCAAGAGCTCTAATTTTTCTTTGGGAACCCCCTCACAAAGACGGCTTGCAAAATATTTGTCATACTGGGAAGATCTGACTGTTTGCTGTAGAAGTCGCACAAGTTCCTGAGAATTAAAAATTTTTTAAAAAAAAATTAAAAATGAAATTTTTAAGTTTCTAAGTTTTATAACTTAGAAATCTAACATCAAGAAAGCTTTGGAACAGGTTTTGCATCTGAATCATTAACTTATAAAAGACTTCATGGTGGTGATTTAAGGAAAAAAGAAAACATTTACATGGCATAGTTTGTAGCAGGCTAACCCCTTAAAATGACTGGCATACACAGATGGCTTAAATATCTTTTTCTGAGCTAAGGATCCTGCCTAGAAAGGTTACAAAAGGTTTGGGAAGAGTAGCTGACTGACAGCTGTGGCCCAGCAGTTACCTGGAAGCTAAAAAAAGTTCACATCTAAGAGGTCCTGTTGTAAGAAAATGAAAAAAGAGGGGTTAAGCCCAAAAAAATAACAGGTGAATATACAGAATGGAAGAGGGAAAAATAACTAATTACAGAACAGGTTATCAATTCCTGTCAACTCTCTAAAAATAAACTACAACATAAAAAAAAAAAATAAATAAATCTGTCCAGTTACCCAGGTTGTCAGGAAAACATCCTACTTGTGTGTTGCTGCCACTGATCATAGTTCTAAATCTAGCTGAGGGAGTGTATCTCTAGCTACCTAAAACACCATTCTTATTTCTCTTCTTCGGAGAAAAGAAGCAGCTGTGAACACAATGTTGCACTAGATCAGTGAGATTTCTCACAAAAGCTGGCTCAGAAGCACAAATGTATCCCTAGGAGAGATAAAACCTAAAATAGGTGTAAATATGGGGCTCATTCTGTTCCTTCTTTAGTTTCCCTTTGATCAGCTCACACAACAGAAAATATGAATCGCAAAAATAGCAGCTCCATGTAAGACCTAAAAAATATTTCTTATTAAAATGAGTTAAAATTATTTTGGATAAAACCAAAGTATTGAATAATTCTGAGTTATGAAGGCATACAAACACTATGTGAGAGCAGTACTACATGCACAATTTATGGTTATGTCTATCATTTACAAAACCGTGATGCTGCAGTTAGTTGGGGTTTTTTTAAAAAAAAAAAAAAGTTTCTTGATTTAAGTAATTACAGGTACTATTGGCAAAAGAAGCTGTGATTATCTTCCAGGATCATGGCAGACACCGAGACAGCTAACTTCAGAGAATAAGATATACAAATCAAGTTAATGAACACTGCAAATCAAAGTTTTGTTCAGGGACTTAATCTTCAACAGATGTAAAGCCTCGTCCTTCTTGTTTCAAGACTTTCTGTAAACAAGGGTCATTTAGCACCATTATTTTGTAGCAACCAACCAGTTGTTAATGCAGTTAGATAGCCATAAAGGATAAACTCACAACCACCTGCCAGATCCCTTTGCTTTCATGCACTTTGCCTGAAGGGTTAATTAATTACCTTTTGGCTCAAAAGATCTTTTTTTAGCTTTTCCAACTCTTCTTGCTGGCTTTGATACTTCAGTTGCAGTTCAGAGACTAGTTTGTTGCCATTACCAGAACACCACTCGGTTGGGGAAGAGTCATTGCTGTTCCGGTTTTTGCTTGATCCAATCATGTCTTTCAAGGGGCGCCTCGTTTTGTGTGGAATGCGGCCAAAATCAAATGGAAAGGCTGAACTAGTCAGTCCTGCATAAAACAATTTCATCTAGTTCAGTTCACTTAGTAAAAAGGGTTTTCAAAGCATTCAGATTTCCTTTTAAAAATATGCTCATTAAAATTAGACTAAGCAGTATTTAAACAGCCCAATACAAGAGGGTTAAACAAGCCTCATTTTCCAAGTCACTTCCTTTGGTGGGAAAAGTATATAGCTCAAAGTCTTCTCCACTCCCAGATAGAAGATTCAGCTCATAAATACTTGTGAATAAGACACAAAAAGAATTTTACAATTCATAACAGAAAATAAAAAGTACCCCAAACTATGGCAAAGCAAACTTTGCTTCCAAAAATTAGCCACTCAGAAGTGATCAGAGCAAAAAATATCACTATATCACAGCACACTGGTTTTTTTAAGAGGCATTCAGTGTCAAGTTTCAGCTCCATTTACATAACCATGGGAGTATTCTTAAAGAAGGATGGTTTCTAACCGATTAAATCAATTGGATATCAGCTAAAGTGCTCTTAAGGAGCTCTAAAAGTGTCTCCACAAGGTTATTCCAGACACTGGTCAAATGTGAGAACCAGTTACAATACACAGATGAGCTGTCACTGCATATGCATCCCTACTTTTTCCTCATTTCAAAGGCAAGCCAATATAGTGTGTATACATACATACTTTAAAGACAATCCTGCTTCAGTGGGTGACACTCAACTTAGTAAAGCCTGAACATTTCCCTTCATCCTGTAACTTTACAACTCAAGTGACAAAACCTAGAGATGGTAACATACTCAGAGAACCTGAAACAGTGGATAACAAGGCTTCATACTTACTCTGTTGGATCTGAATGGCAAGGGACTCCACACACACTATAGGGAATTATTTCTTTAAAGAGAATTTACAGAGCTCTAGATGTGGTTTATGACCAAATAAGATTCCACTTATGTCCTGGAGACGGACATAACACAGTACACTATACTAAAGAAGGTAAGGCATACACTCCCCTTTTTCCTCCCACTTCTACCTTTACTTCCTTCTGCCAGGTGTTTCCTCTTTTCTTCCAAGGCCATTGAGTCCTCCAAGTCTTTTGGGGTTGGATCCAGCAACTCCCACTCTTCAGTGGTATAAAATACACTCTTGCGGTTTTCGTTATTTCCTTTTCTTAAAGAGGACATTGAATTTCTGTGAAAAAGACAGCAGGAAAAGTGACAAAGATTTCTACATTTTGCATTCTTTTTATAAATGGGTATTTGAGACAATCACTGCAATTAATTGAAAGAGTGCAAACAAAAAATAAGCTAAATCACAAACAAAACCAATACTAAATAAAAGCTCAAAGAAAACAAAGCATATCCTACTAAATAGCACCTGCTATCAACAGTGTTAGTTTCAAGAGAAGAACTGTTTTGCTCTAACAATATATTAATATCTAGGAGATCATTATGGCCTTTTGTGCCATCCTCTTTTTATTCTTGTTTTGGAATTACTCTTTTTTTGGAAAAAAAACAAAACAAACTTAAGGTTTAGAAACAGCACCTCTTTACTAATCAGTTATCGTAGCTTAGATTTTTAGGGTAACTGCCAAGCATTAAACAAAACAGCATGCAGTCAAAATAAATGCATGTTATTGTTCCAAATTCTGGATTAATGTCAAACTTGGGATCAGAGACCTGCTCTAGCTGAACTGCTGATGACAGACTCCTTAGCAGGTTTTCTTTCCTAAGATGGAACACTGCCAAATATCTGCAAGAACATTTCAGAGGCAACCTCTAAATCCCACCAGGTAATTCTACAGAAAAAACAGTATGTTTCATGAGCAGGATGAGATTACCCTACCCAGCTTCCCCCACAACCATCATGCTATTAGAAATGTTTAAGTCAACACTTAGGTCCTGGAGTAGTCATGTAGCTCGGTATCATAAAGCCTTTGTTCAACTAGAGAAGGAGATTCTGCATCAATCAATACAAATTATTTTAATATTTTTAGGTATAAAGTTGGAAATATATTTAGTATCTCAGCATTTTCTATACGGTCTGCGTAAGATGGAATCTCACAAAGATGCTTGCACTCAGCCACATTCTGTCATCTTATTCTTCAAAGCTTAAGTAGAAAGCAACCCGTATTACAGACCTTCCATTCAACTAAAATAGATTGGATTGGGCGATTGTTGATGTATGTCATAGGACACCCAAAATTAATGTACCGCCTGGCCTATCTACAGTTATTCTCTGGAGAGCAACTGGTCTCTTACCATGCAACTCAACAACTACTTGTTTTGCTATTGTTCAACATCAGTATTTAAAGCCTGACTGAACACCACCTTTTAAAGCTTGAATAATCACATGAAGCAAGATGTCAAACTCATCATAAATATGTTCAGGAGGAGGAATAACACTTCGATTAAGACATCTAATAGGTTCTTAAAAAATACATCCTCCCAGCAATGCAGAGAAAACACTTTGAAGTTTTAGAAACACCTTGATCCATCCTCTAAGATTGGGGTTAAAAGTAGTCACAATCCAATGAGATAGTGGATAGTGCACACATATTTCCTAAGGTGATTAGATCCCCATCCCTACCCCAAATTGCATAGAATTACTGAAGAATGGAGGAAAACAATCAACCACGGCAGTATTGCTGTTTGCATACATTTACTATAATAGTTTCTAACATTTTAGTGGGCCTTTTCTCATCACCAGCTTTTATAGCTACATTACAATGTACTTTTAGTTTTCCAAGATTAATACTTAGCTTTCACTGTTACAAAAATATTAACAATCTTGTATGGGATCTCTATGTGGAACTGGGACAATTAACTACACCTTCTTGTAAAACACAGTCAAAGAATGCTGTTCAGCCCAGTAAAAAAAAAAGATTGCTCGTCAATCAAGAAGTGACAAATGAGATTGCATATGTTAAAATACAAGACTTACATGATCATTTAATGCTTTTTCACAGGAGTTCCATTCAAAATGGTTTAAGCACAAACCAAAGCTGTGTAATGAGAAAGGCTGTCATCTGAAGGACCCTTGCACCATTGCTGAACAGTTTTGCTTATTAATAGGGCATCATTCATTGCAAGATTGAATGAACAAGAGATAGGGAGTGGGAGTAGAAGCATGTAATAATGATCATCTTTAATACTTAGGCAAAATAAATCCAAATTAAGATTACAGATGCCCTACCCCTCTCTGGAGTAGCTGAGGATAGCCACTACAAGCAAAACCCACTTGTTCCTAACCAAACCTACACTGAAGAAAATTGACCTTTCTTCTGAAAACTGCTACAGACTCAAGTCTTGGAGCAAATTTATCTTACTAGATACAGGTACTTAAGTGCTCACGACCTGCTGGCTCAAAACAGGCAGGGGTAATGCCAGTCCATAGCTTTTAAGAAATGTCACTGCAAGGTGTATAGTAACATGAATAAATTTATCAGAGGTTCCAGCATATTACCATGCAGCTAAGTAGCTTCTGACAGAGTTATCAGGCTCTTATCCCAACGATAGAATACACAGCCAGAGATAGTGCACAACTGTACACATCACACATGTCAGATTTTAGCTGCTGGCTCAGTAAATCCTCTGCAAAATAACTTTTCAAAAGTTCAGGAGAGGACTGCTTGTCATGTTTGAGCACGACAAGCAATCCTGATGAAGACAGCATTTCAAAGAATCACAGAATATTCATGGTTGGAAAGGACCTCCTAGATCACCAAGTCCAACCATACCCATAACAAAAAAAACCCCACCCACCTAAAAAAAACCCAAACACCTAAATACCCTGATCAAACATGACTTCAAAACCACAAAACACACAAAATAACCCCCTACATGCCTGCCACTAGAGCATGTCCTGAGGCACCAGGTCTACCCATTTATTAAATACCTCCAGGGATGGTGACTCAACCACCTCCCTGGGAAGGCTGTTGCAGTGCCTCACCACTCTTTCTGTAAAGAATTTCTTTCTAAACATCCCCTGCCGCAACTTCAGACCATTTCCTCTGGTTCTGTCAGTAGTTACTAAGGAGAAGAGGCAAACCCCCACCTCTCCACAACCTCCTTTCAGGTAGTCCCCCCTCAGTCTCCTCCAAACTAAACATACCCAGCTCCCTCAGGCTCTCCTCATACGACTTGTTCTCTAAACCCCTCACGAGCTTGGTAGCTCTCCTCTAGACACGTTCCAGCATCTCAATGTCTTTCCTGTAACGAGGGGCCCAGAACTGAACACAGTATTCGAGATGAGGCCTCACAAGGGCCGAGTACAAGGGCATGATAACTTCCCTTCTCCTGCCGACGACCCGATTC
>JAAGNO010004897.1:26722-39582 GCA_033439905.1 Ceryle rudis
AGGCGGTAAGAAAGAAAAAAAATAGTGAAGATGGAGGGTCACTCCCCCCCCCCCCCCCCCCAACGCTGCTAGAGAGTAAAAGAGCTCCACTTTGTTGTCGTTACTGAAGATGCATATGGACAAGAAATGGCTTTATGCACAGCACGGCGGGTGATTCCTTATCCCAAAGGATTATACTCATGATGCTTATCACAGCAAAATCCATATCGCCAGGCAGCAGCAGCCCCACAGCCCCTTGGCAGGGTGGTGATCGCCCTGCTAACGTTCTCCAGCTCCCAAACTTAAAAGGCGATTGCATCAAAAAGCAACCACCTATTTAGTCAGCAGGAACAGCAGGACAGGCAGAAAGGAGGGAGAAGTCCCCCACATCCCTGGGGAAATTCAGAGGGATTAGAGGTGAACTGCAGGATGAGTCACACGCGTCAGTTCAGCACACCCACTGACCAAGTAACTCCCAAGTTTTCAGAAAGCAGGCACAGAGCTTCAAAAAGCCTCCACTACACAAATACACTCCAAAGGCAGCGCTCGCAACTCAGCGCAGCCGCTCTGCTCACAGCAGATGCAACCACACATCAAGATTTTAATGGACAGGAAGAAAAGCTGGAGTTGCTCCACCAGCCCTGTAGCAAATACCAGTACAAGGGACTCCAGGAAACTGGTGGAGAAGGAACAGCATTGAGGAGAGGAAAATGTAATGGGCGCAGATGAGATCAGGCTTTGCACCTCCAATGAACGAGACCGCACTTTGCTCTCTGAGTAGCTGCAAATAAGAATCTTGCGCAGAAGTAGCTGCCGGAAGGCCAGCCCTCCAACCTCTGCTGAGACCCTGCTTCGCCCTTTGAAAAAAGATTTATTACACGGTCAAGAATCCAAAGATCTTCACCCTCGGAATATAATTTACTTGAAAACATCTTTTTGCGATAAACTCCCTGTGATTTTCCCCAGCCGCTCCGATGGGCAAGGTACGCCTCTCGGAAAAGTACAGGGGAAGGGGAAGGTGAACCGTGCGTGCGATTTGCCAGCAGCTGCAGCGTGGCCTTGACCAGCCAGCAACCACCACGCACAGGCTCCCCGAGCCCAGGGCGGGCTGGAGCGCGGGAACGGTGCTCGCTCCGCTCAGCACGGCGCGAAGGCTGCAGGCTCCGGCCAGGCAGGAGCCACTGCACGTGCCGGCGCTGGAGAACGGTGAAGATACGCTGGATTATGTTCTGTTCTTACTGCCGGCCTCCTTCCACACTCTGCTACTTCCAAACCAGGCTCCTAACAGAAAGGCTGCGCTCAGTGGCATCTCCTCCCAGAGGAAGGGCAGATGCAACAGAATCACAGAACCATCAAGGTTGGAAAAGAGCTCTAAGATCATCAAGTCCAACCATCAGCCCAACATTATCAGGACCACTAAACCATGGCCTGAAGTGCCACGTCTACATGTTTTTGAACCACTCCAGAGATGGTGACTCCACCCCCTCCCTGGGCAGCCTGTTCCAAGGCCTCACCACTCTCGGGATAGAAATTTTTCCTCATGTCCAACCTAAACCTCCCCTGGTGCAACTTCAGCCCATTCCCACTCGTCCCATCATTAGTTACGTGGGAGAAGAGACCAACACCACTCCACTACAACCTCCTGTCAGGTAGCTGTAGAGAGCAATATGGTCTCCCCTCAGTCTCCTCCAGAATACACAACCCCAGCTCCCTCGGCTGCTCCTCATCAGACATTTTCTCCTGAACAGCTTCGCTGCCCTTCTCTGAACTTGCTCCAGCACCTCAGTGTCTTAGTTACAGTGGGGCACCCAAAACTGAACACAGTACCCAACTGTGGCCTTCCCAGTGCTGAGTACACGGGCACGATCACTTCCCTGCTGCTGCTGGACACAGTAATAATGTTTTTAAAGAACAAAGTTTCCTCTTCAATTTCCAACAGGAATTTCATCAGAACATTAAAAAAAATAATAATAAATTCAGTTTAATTAGTGAAATGGCACCCAAATGATCCTGACAACTCATTCACATCCAACAGGATCACCTGTAAGGTTGTGACCATAACAGTCACAGCTACTTGAGGCATCTTCTGGCAGAGGCTACAATTGACACCACTCCCTTCCTTCTGGTACTCACTCACCCCTGAGCTTACATCTCACATCTACTTCTTTCCCTTTTTAAAATGTAGTTTATCCTGAGTGCATTTTGTTTGCAAGTAGAAGAAGCAAAGGCTTACTTCATCGTCTGCCCCCTGTGCTCTGGCCTTGGGGCTGGGGGGTCTCCAGGGCAGAGACTGGAAAGCATCCAGGAGGTGTTTAAGGTCTGAAAGAAATAATAAATCAAAATCAGTGCCCTTGCTACCACCCTGGTCTCTCCGTGTGCCTCCCCAGACAGGTACATTTTTCAGCTGACAGATGGCCTATTCGGAAAGCATTTGAAGATCTCTGCTGAACTTTTAATGAAGATATTTCCAGCATTAGATTTAACACTCTGGGTTCTTTCCACCTGCCTCACCCGGTACTGCGATACCCCTCTGGTACACGTGCAGCAAACGGACCTGAAAATAACTCAATTAAAGCATTTGCACTTGGAAAACAGCCGCAAAGTAATTATCACAAACCCAGAGAAGTCAGAAATGAGAAAGGAAAAATCTACTAAATCTGGTTTTATCCTTGACACAGCTTAAAGACCAAGTAGCAGGACTCAAAACAACTGCGTCTCCATAAAAGATGCTCCTGTCCAATATTCATGGGAAATTTTAAGGAAAAGAGAGGGGAAAAAAGCAGCAGTAAAGGTGCCACAGCCAGAGGTCCTGCTGGGTCAGAGCAGCTTTGCCCCACGGCAGAAGGTGGGTGCCCTGGGTGCCCCAAGGCGCGCTCCCTGGGGAAGGGCACCCCCAACGCACCCTCCACAGCTGCTCACCTCATGGGGGCATTCGCATCGGGCAGACATGGGAAAGCTCAGACGTTTTCTTCTCAAGGAGAAGCTCTCCCCCATCTCCCAGCCTGGCCCCGTGCTCCTCTCTCCCCAGCTCTCCAGCACGAAGCTGGAGCCGCCAGACCCCCCCCACTGCCCGGCCCCCCCCACTCCTCCATCTGCAACACACCAGCGGCGGAGCGGGCTCCAACACCCCCCAACCACCCCACACCACAAAAATCCCTGGCACTCAAAACCAACCTGGCAAACTAACATTCTGCTTTCATACTTACAGCTTGTTTCACCTTCTACCTGTATGTTTTAACAGGACTACAAAATCTCTCTATAGTATGGCCCAGGTAAATTAATTGCTCAAGAGCTGAATTTCCAATAAATGCACTTCTGTCACACTAAGGCAAATCCTACAGAACCATTTTTGCAACATTAGCTTTCCCACAGCCATCTTTAAAAAATATTTTTAAGTATTTGTCACTACTTTGAATATTCTTAAAAGCTTGTCAAGCCTGATCCATAAAGCCGTACCAGCTTTGCCTTTGTTCCAGTTAGTCCAGATTTCTAAACTAGGAGAGTGAGGAGGATGATGCGACAAACCAGGCAAGACTACAGTAAGCAGTTTTGTTTCTGGACTGAAGACAGACTACTTTCTCCTTTAAAACACTAGTGATAGCATCTGTACTTCAGCAGTAGCAAAACAATCCCATTTCTATGCTCCAGTATAAAGCACATTGCTGAATGGATATTCACTTTAAAAAAAACAAAACAACAGCAACAAAACAATAAAAACCACAAGATACCTATCTTAGTCATCAACATGGAATCAGAGCCTTAGAGCCCCCCAACTCTACAGGAAACTTTTGCAGTACTTGTTTAAGAAAAAGAAACAACCATCAGTTAATCAGGCTCTTTGCACTTTTCACAGGAAAAAAAAAAAACAAACCACCAACCTACTTCAACACTGAAGTCAGTGATACAAACATCATTGTGACTTGTCCTCAACAATGAGATACTCCAGATACAGTTTCAAATTATACATAACGCAGTTTAACTGCAGCCTGTCCCTAAAAGGACAGTTTTATATATTTTTATCTTGACATTCCTTGGACTGGATTTTTTTTTTTTTTAATCATACAAATTGCTTCAGTTTGGTGATCCAGAAAACACCCAACAACTTACAAGAAAGGCAAATAGCAGACCAGTGATCTAAAGTGACTGGATTACTATTGCTAGTTTTGATGCAAAACAGAAGTGAGGGAACAGTACCTACACAGACTGCAGTGACAGCAGGTTCATTTCACACTGCACCTAAGCTCTGAGGGAAGTAGCACAAACAAGAAAGAACAGAGATTTGGAACCAAGTTACATATTACAGCTGATCCAATCCAACAGTCTGCTGTCAAAAGAGAGCAGTCCTGCCTAGTCCTTTACTCTGCCTTCCCGTATTTAGCCACTATGCCTCGTCCCCTCCCTTCCATCAGCTCTGGAAGTGACCTGATTGCACAGTAAATATATTCCACTCAATCTAGCAGAAAAAAAAACAAAACAAAACAAACAAACAAAAAAACCCCACACAAAAAAAAAATCCACACACAATACCCTTCCATTTTGGCTAACTTTTGACCTCAGCCAAGCCAGCACAGGGTCAGACAAACACCACAAAACACAAAAAGGGAGACAATGTAGCAGAGAATGAGAAGCTGAAGGAAGAAAGTCAGAGGTTTGAATGAGCAAAAGCCTTTTCAACACCTGCAAGCTGTTAAATCTTTCAAGACCAGTACATAAGTTCCCGTAGTGTATGGTTTGACAAGCTCTTAACCAGACTGTGTGCTGCCAGAAGCCTCAAACCATCCCACTTTGTATTCCCAACAATTCCCTTGGGCTAATCCTGGCACTCACCTGTCCCTACAATAAACCACTTCAGGAAGCTGCACTGGCAAAAAGCTGACCTAAAGAAAAAGACATTTCCTGCTAGTTGCACTGCCTGCACTAGCATAAGGAAGGGTGAGATTAGCACCAGTGCTAGAAAAAGGGAGAGAGCTGGGCATTTCTTTAAGTAGTAACTTGCTGCTGGATTGCTGTAGCCAGAACATCCAGCTGAGCCCCTACAAAAACAAGCTCTCAAGCCAGCTGTGGTTGAGCAAGCAGCCACAAGCAGACTGCTCTCAAATGAACGCAGTAAACTGGGTTAGAGGACAATACTGCAGCATGGGATCTGAACTGGGGGAGGGGAGAAAAGGGCGAGGAAGAAGATAGTTTAACATTTCTGGGTTTATAGTATGAGCAAATTGAAATCAACAAAATATCAAATCTGTTGCTGAAATATGTCCGACCTCAAGACTGTTTAAACCCAAGAGAGCTTTACTAACATATCTAACTTGGCACAGAACAGGGTTTTACTCAAGTCTTATTTATAGATAACAGAAATCGGCAAGGAATCCATTTCTGTAATGATTCTGGAATAAAACAATACAGAAGTGCCTGAGCAATGTAGTAGAAAAATGCAGAATAACTTTATATAATACACTGATGCATTTTTATAACTCTGACATTAGTCCAAAATTATATTTTGCTTGGCTGAAGGTATTACAGAGACTGAATTTAATCTACGTAGTATCAGTGCAGACTATCCTACAGTTTTAAAAGACAGGAAATTTTTATCAGTCAGGTCTACCACACTGTACTCTTTCAGGAACAAAGCATGGTCATTCAGAATACAAAATATACCTGTTCCCATTAAAAACTAGAATTTACATCTCAGGATACTTAGTATAGTATGCTAAGTTTTTAAGATACTGCAACCACTAAAAGACAACTTATCTAAACTATGTTTTTCCACTTAATGAAACCCAGTCACAGAACTACTCCAATTTACTTCATTTCTACAATCTGTTTTAAAGAAATCAACAGGTTTGTAAGAGATTCAAAATCATACATAAAATTAAATTTATGTTAAATAATTTTAGCATCATCAACATATGCAAAGTTTACCTAGAGTTACTTAATAACAAGATGTGACAAAAACTTCCTAAGATTGTTCTCTGCCCAAGTGCTATGCCCTGTAATAATTAACTGAATAGAAACACGCATTCTGTTTTCAAATTTTCAACCTACCAGGATTGTCTTTGGCAACAAGGCCTTTGGAAAAGTCACTTGGCGTAGGGGAAGTTCGGCTGTCCCTTTTTGCTGCGTCAAGGTTGTTACAATATTCCCACCTCTTTTGTTGAAGTTCTTGAAGCCAGTAGGTCATATCCTGGCGAGTTGCAGCCTAAAACACAAAGAAGCAGAGCACCGTTTAGACCGCTACATGTCTTTGGTATATAAATACAGTAATTCCAAGTGAAACAAAACCAACAACCCAAATAATTAGCAGACAAGAAATGTATCGCTACCCAAAATCAGTATGTTTTAAAAGAAATAACCACCAATATACTAGGTACACCCTGTGCACATACACACATCCCTGACTTTCATGACAAATCCATTTTCCATTAGAATTCGTCACATGCATTTTTCTTCTCCAGTTTTACACTCAAGTATTAGAAAATGCAGCAGCAGCATTAGTTTAAATATGTAACTATAGATCTGTATTATGAAAAGAAGGGTCCCATGCACACTCAGGAAGATCCTCACTTTCTTCTATCTTGATTTTTTCCAGCAGAAGCCAACAAATTAACAGTGCATTGTAATGCCTCCTACTCTAATGACTAAATATACATACCATGTTACTTGAGGATCCCACGAGCAAACTAACTTCTATAGAAAGGTCATATTTAAAACAAAACAAAAAAACCCAACATGAATATTTAATCTGCAAGCCTCCAGTCATTAACATGAACAGGTAATAAGTAAGACAGACATCTTTAAGCTTCAATAAGAATCAAAGCTGTAAGACCAATTTCAGAGTGTGTCAAATGACAAACTACAAATGTCAACAAAAAACTGAGTAATTGACTTTGCACTTGGGAAAGTCATTTTTATTCCAACATACATCCTCAGCCACCAGTCCAGAGCAAGAAACTAACACTAGTAATAGGGTATGTTCAGTAACAAAAAGTTAACCCTTATGAAAGGACACTCATGTAAGTAATTTGGCTTGTCAGCACACAGACTGCTTATCTTTCAGCCAGTTTTGCCCTCCCTCTTCTAGAGTGCTTAGTGGTGCTATCAAGGGAAACCCTCATTACTTAGGCAAATGACTAGGTTTTCTCTTTAAAGACAAGTTAATTTCAATTAGCTTCCTGTTCTATTTATCACAACTAAAGAAGGTACCTATACTGGGCACAGCCGCAAAAGAACAAAGAACAGCGAACGCATATTTCCTTACAAAGGAAGTCCAGTGAGCGCTGCACAAGACAGATTTTTCTTTATTTTTTTGATAGGAGAACACTTTTGGTCTAGTCAAACTGAAGATCTATTTACAATCATATTTTGACCCTGAGAGTAGCTACAAGAGAAAAAGAAATACAGCAAACAGTAACTGATGCTTCTCCAAGGTACTCTCTGGCCATCTCAGTGTTTAGAAATCATAGAGATAGATTTTTATTTTACAGTTTGGTTTTTTGTCCCCATGTGAGCTTTAACATCTACAACATCCTACAGCAAATAGTTCTGAAGTGCTACACAAGGAAATTAATCACAAAAGAGACACTTATTCCTGGAGCTGCTGCTCTAGTTCCTCACAGTACATTTTATGTAAGAGAAGACAAAGGATACATAAATCAAGTAAACATTGATAAATCAAATCAAGTAGTGAAATAAAACAAACTGTGATAGAAGAGGACATTGCAAGTTCACTTTTCTCAGAAAGAAAGATAGGTAAGCAAGATATTTCTAATCTGAAGTGGAAATTAGTTTAATATATTTATCTTTTCTTGCTCACATGAAACCGGAGGAGAACATTATACTTGTAAAAAAGACATGGGAAATGAACAGCTTAGAAGTGTCTATGAGGTTTCTCAGAAAGTGTCAAAGAACTGGAGACTGCAAAACATCAATCCACAGTCAGTTTTGGACAAGCAGCAGGCTTGAAGTCCACAGACTCCAGTCACTTTTTGCAAAGAGTAAACATCCCCCCTTCTATTTCTAGCACAAAAGTATTTCCTTTGGAGTTTTATCCCAAGGCAAGTCTTCATTTCTGGTAAATTTGAGAGCCTATATTCCCTTTCAATAGAACTGCATGCAGGCCTTGTAAAGCAATGCTATAATGTGCTCCAGTAGAAAACCACCAAGAATTCAGAACTTCCACTAACAGGATGTAGCGTTTCAGCGGTTCTCTTTGCTACCACAACATAGCTAATGTGGCAAGTTATACCTACAATTTACTTCTGCCCACAACTAGTTCAACTTAATGAGCCTTTTTCACAGTATGTCCCATTATCCTCTCCCCAATAGTCTTTAGAAAACCATGGATTAGTTTTATTGGAGTTGTTCCTTCTTGTTACTTCTAAATTCCCAATTGCCCTTGTTCTCTGCTGAGCAGAACATGTGCATCCTCAGCTTACAAGCAATGTCATTTTTCCACAATGGATCAGTTGGCAGTTATGGTCCTTCAAAGTAAAACAGGATAGCAAAGCAGTACAGGTTTCTCACTCCCCTATTCTCAGTAATTTTCCCAAGAATTACTCGGTACCCTGCTTGTTACTTTGCCTTCCTTCCTTCACATACGGAGTCTTCCTTCTCATCTTGAGTTTTCCACTCCCTTTGAACAGTTTTCACTGAGTTTATACAGGCATCTTAATTATTTAATTTACAAGTAAAAGAGCATCCTGAATATCTTTGTTAAGATGAGTTTTGTTTAAACAAAAACAATCTTTGAAGCTTGTTGTTTGAAATGGACTTATTTTTAAAAAGCCACATACAGAATATTTTATGTTTCCCTCTTCCCCTACTCTTAAACAAAAGACAAATTTGCAAATGTTTAATTCACTTTACCTGTCAGGGAAAGGAATGCTTCCATGCTTGCCCCATTTCCCATGGCTTCTCTGAGTATTTGGCTACTGCACAACTTGAGAGACAGAATATTTAACTAGGTGCAGCATTAATTAGATCTCACCAAAACATCGTTATCTGTACTATATTTGTATTGCATGGCACTGCAGTAAAAGAACGTTAGTCCCATTTTAATGGAGGCATTTCTGTTCAAAAAGCCACCATGAAAGTCATCTGAACTGGTACACGATAAGGAATTACTATTGCAAACTTAAAGGCAACAGTAGCAGCAAAAGACACTGTAAGCGAAGAGATATATAGTCCTGTGTACTTTTCAACATAAATGATGGAAAATAATTACCATTTACTTAAAACCATTACCTTATATCCTCCCCCTAAGGGTGCTGCGGGAACTGCCTTCTTCTGATGCACATATGACACAAAATAATTATTTGGGGAAAACAACTACCTGGTAGCATCATCTACCTGGACTCACTGGTGGAACATATATGCCAATATTAAACATTTTCGGAAAAAGTCCAAAGAAATGCAACAAGCAGACATGGCATTTTGAGAAAACTCATGAAAATTCTTGCCACAGTCCTTTTCTGAACACAGGTAAACTCTCCCTCTAGCTTTTTGTAAAAGGGAACATCACCAGAAAGCTTTCATTTCTTAAGATTTACTAACCCTGCTATGCCCAAACAGCAAATTTGGCTTCTTCTGGAGAACAGCCCAATTTAATTAAAGCATTGCAATCACTAACCAGAAGGATCAACTCAGAAAACAAATCACTTTCACTGCTGAGCTATCCCCTAAGGTGAGTTACACCCTAATGGTGTTGGGTCCTACAGCTCATTTGAACTCGAGGACCCCATTATCAATCACTGACACACCCTTAAAGTTTATTAACAAATTAGAGTAAAAGCTCCTAAATAATTCTGATTTCAACAAGTTTAGGATCCAGTACTTTCAAGGATCTGGGCTCCTCAATTTGCAGTGTCTGGAATACTTAGCCAATAACTCAGAATTCTGAGTTTTTTTCTTTAAGAAGTTTGTGCAATTTCTGTTCCACTCCCAATTCACCTCTGTTCACAGAGAAGTTATCCATGCATAAATGAATGGACACACAGTCCATCATCATCAGCCAGTGTTTCTTTGTTTCAAAAGAAAGTGAACTGTGTCATTATCCAAACAAGAGACTGCTTTAAAAATGAGAAGTTACCCCCTTTGTTCATTTATATATATTCATGCTGCTAATTACCTTCTCCATTAATGACAGACCCCCACTATGCAAACAGAGGCAAATATTCCCTTGACTTATTATTAACAGCATTCTACATTACAGCAATTATTTGCAGGATTGGGTCCTTTCCATAAAGATATTCTGAAACATAATATAGCCATAATTCATAAAGTACACATTTTTCTCTGCTTCTTTACCTAAAGTGATGGTATCTGTTACCTAGAATGCTAAATTACAAACAATTAGCCATATTCACCATAAAAACTAGTGTATTTTTCATGAAACTGTTAGCAAACTGAGAAACAAACACCATCTATATCATACAGTCCTCAGTTCTCATTAAATGACAAAGACTGAGCAATCCAGATAATTAAATTATTACATTAACAAAAAAAAAAAAAAAAAAAAAGAGGCTTTATGAAGAAATAATGCATTCCTCAACAGCTCCATCACTTCAATCTGGAATTCCAGTTGCTTCTTTCTTATTGCTCTTCTCAGTTTATAATACTAAATGGGAAAGACCAGATCACAAGATTTGGAAATTTTGAACAAGCAGCAAATTGAGGAAAACAAGGCATGTGAGTTAGAGAGTAAAGACTATATTTGACTTGACTTTATTTCTTGTGCTGCGTGTGTAATGTTTTCTTGAAAGACTAAGTGACATTCATTTTCAACAGGCACTGGATCAGTCAGTACGAGTTTGGGGGGGGATTGATGTTTGGGGTTTTTTTATTAACTTAATATCTCGAATTCATTCTTAATTCTATGACTACAGAATTTACCTGAAAGATATATTTAAAGGCCTTAAAAAGCAATTCTGTTTGGTAGAAGAAAATTCATTTCAACTGCGAAATCCTTAACCCTTGGTGAATCACACTGCCACAAAAGGCCAGTCAGTCTTACAGTATCTCTCAAGACTGTCATTAATCCCTTATTTGTTATATAAACACCTAAAATGTAATAGCATTTTTATGGACAATCAGTTAACTGCTTTAGAGCAAGCATCATAACCATAGGACAGGTAAAAGATACAAAATTACTTTTTTACTGCTAATTACAGAAGTGACCCTGATTTCCTTAACTGGCACCTCTTCTCAATCCCCCTCAGGGAAACATGAAGAGATCTCTAATCCATACAGGTTCTTTCCTAGAGAGTACAGGAAAAAAATGAATACAGAAAGTATAGGCAGAGCAGTTAACACCCCAGACTAAAAGTTCTCAAGAAAAAATTGAAAAAGGAAGCTCCCTGCTACATATGCTTGTGCACTGGTGTTGAGTATGTTTCATATCTTCACAACTGCAGAAAACACCCAAGGCTGCTGCTAGGGCTACTGTTCGGCAGACTACACAGGTAGCATATACTAGTTCCCACTACAATCCTAATCATAAATTACATGTTTCTCAACAAAGTCCCTCCTATTTAAAAAGAATCCTCAAAACAAAATGTGTATTATGTATTTTCCTGAAGATTTCCACATAAAACCATTAGATACTAATTAAAACCAAATGAACAAACCTCAAACTATCAAAAATCAAAGCTTACATAAAGTCTACAGTTTTAACTTCTGTAACATAAAAACTCCAGCTACAAAGGCAGATTCAAAAAAAAAAGCAATAAAAACTTTGGTTAGGGCTATATGGGGGGGGGGAAAAAAAGGCAGTTTTTATATATGGTTCCATGCAGAACTGCTGGTTCCACTGCTATTCCTTAACCAATCATAGTTAAAATTATATTTATTTTCTAGTTATTTATCTTGCTTATGCTTTAGCAAAGTATGTGAATGATTCCTTACTTTGACAAACGTATTTATCAAAACAGAGTACTGAAGAGCTGCAAAAAAATCATGTTCTACAATCTCAGCATTTATTATCATTGCTCAAATCTCCACTGATAAGATCTTTTCCAATATTCAGTAAGAAGCTGCTGGTTTATAATATTCTGCTGCTAATAGCTATGCACTATACTCTAGTATCAAGGATTCTGCTAAAAAATAACACAGTTCACGTGAAAACTCACTCGGTGCACAACAACATTCCTTGCAGGAAATACATCCCTTAATAGCAATCAAAAATAATACTCAGGAGAATTTATTTCTTCTTCATTAACTGGACATAGCTTCCTTGTTGGTTTGTTGTTGTGGTGGGGTTTTGGTGTGGGGTTATTTGGGGGGGGGGGGGGGTTTGGTTTGGTTGTTGTTGTTTTTTTTCTAGGCATAAAAATAAAGGGAATATTTAAAAAAAAAGCCTAAAATTTACCTCTCGTCCTAGAAAAGCAGCTTCTGCTACTATCAGGAAACACTCCTCCCTCCTCCTCTTCCTTCCTCCCAAAGCAGACTAGATGAAGATTTCTGCCATGCATCATCTTTTCAGAATAAACACCCCAAAAGTGAAACCAAACCAACCCCTCTCAGCTTCCAAAACCACAACCCACCAGATTTCCTTGGAAATCTTTTCTCTAACCCAGACGTTTCCACAGTATCCAGTCAGCCAAGCCCATTAGCCTGTCCTACGCCGACAGGATCGACCTCCCCAGAAACATTTCCTTCCCCTTCAGAAAAGCACTTAAAAAGAAATACAACAACCACAACACTAACGCTCAGGGTAGCCCAGTATCGCCTTTCTACTCTGCGTCTGTGAAATACAACTTTTTTTCTTTAAAAGAAATACACAGCATGCAATAGAGCTCAGCCCCTCTTCGGAGGCGCCGCCAGCGCACGTCCCGCCGCGCCCTGCGGGGACCGGGAGGGCGCCGTGCCCGCGGGAGACCGGCCGCGCA
>JAAGNO010004898.1:0-25153 GCA_033439905.1 Ceryle rudis
CGCCGGTACCGCCCGGCCTCCCCGAGCCACGAAGGGACGCTGAGCCGGCCGCGGTGCTTCTCCTGCCGGCCCGGCCCCGGGGCACCGGCGCTACGGGCCTCCCCGGCCGCGCTCTGCGGGCCGCCCCCGCCCCCGCCGGAGGGATGCGGCCCGGCCGTCCCCCGGGAGGCGGCTCTCCCGCCGCGCCGCCCCGGCTTCCTGCGCCGCAGGTGAGGTGCGCTCGTCACCCTCCCCCCGCTTCCCGCTTCCGCCCAGGTGAGAGCCGGCGGCCATCGCTCCGCTCCGACCACCGCCACGTCCCGCCCGCAGGTACCGCGCTGCGGGGAGCCCCGCGCCCGCACCGGCCTCTGCCCCGAGCGCCGCACGCCGGCCCCGGCCCGACCCCCGCGGCCCTTCGCCTCAGCAGCGCCCCCGGTGCTGCGCCCTCCTCCCGGCCCCGCTCCGGTCCCGCAGGCTGGGGGCGTGGGCGTGACTTTCGGTAGCGAAGGCGGTGGGGCCGGAGGAGGGCGGCCGGGCGGCTCTGGGCCGGCCGGTGCCTGCGAGGGGGGGCCTCACTGCTGCCCTCGGTGCCCCGGGAGCTGCAGGTGTGGTGGTGTTTGGGAGGGGGCGGCTCTCCCTGGCAGGTAGAGTCGGCGTGTGCTGAGAGCAGGAGTTTAATTCTTTCCTCAGACAGGGGGGCTCCGCGCTAGCGCCTGGTTGAGGCACCGATCCTCGGGAGAAGCGTTTCCTACTTTGCTTCTCCAGTGCCTGACCCCTACCTCAAGATGAGCACCACCATGGTCAGGACACCAGCCTGACCTGTATCTTGATACGAACACCACCGTGGTCAGGACACCAGCCTGTACTTGCCCAGCAACTTCCACCTCAAAGCCCTTTAGGTTTCATGCACAGAGGGCCTCGGTGGCTCCCAGACAGCAGGAGTAAAGGCTGCAGGAGAGCAGGTGAAGGTTCTCCAAGGTGTAGGAGTAATCTTAGTGTGTGTCATGTTGTGCAAATAGTTTCCATTGCTTGGAGAGGCTGTGTCATGTCGAGGAGAGGAGGTGCTAGGGAAGCAACACATCATTTGCAATGCTTGCGTCACTGCCTGTCAATTCAAAGAGAAAAACAAAGCAGGTTTATACTTTATTTAGAGGTGATTAATTGGAAAATTTCTTTTGTGTTCCTTGTGAATTTTTGAAGCTTATAAATTCATTACAGTTCCAGGGCTAACAACTCTGATCCTCCATGAAGTGATCTGCTACTCGTGCAAACTCTTACAGTAACTTTAGGACTATGGGGGCTGGAACTAGAAGATCTTTAACCTCTCTTTCAATCCAAACCTAATTTCAGTGAAATATGACAATATTTACATCTCAGAAACAAGTTTTCCATGAGCCCTGTGAGAAAACAAGTTTCTGAGACCATGTTATTGCTCCATGGAGAGTGGCTGCGTTGTGAGCTCACCCTTCTATTAGACACCAGAGAACCCACACCGGTGCTTCCCTAGGGGCTGAAGTCCACAGGAATTCAGGTTCTGCTTGTTAAAATTTAGCCTGCCTCGAGAGTGACTAAGCTCCCCTTGATCTAATCACAGACACCGAGTTTGTTTGGTGGGTTTTTTCTTTTGCTTTCCTCCTCTTGTGCTCACTAATCGCACGTAACAGCAGGACACGCTCCGTTTGCCCACGGAACAGGTTTGGGGTTTTTTTGATATTTAACAATGTTTAGCGTTGACCTGCTTTACCCTGGAGCTCTGGGGTGTATTTCTCTTTGGGTTCTTACAGCACTGTTGGGTTGTTTCCTTCTTTCAAATGCCTGGGGCAGTCACCACGTGCTTTATATGGCATTTCTTATGAATAACTGCAGCGTTGCACAGAACAGCAGGTTTTGGTGGTTTCCTCGGGAAGGTGTGTGTGTGCTAAGCTTGGCTGGCCTGAATTCTTCTGTGTGTTGGAAAACTGAGCATTATGTGCAGGCCAGCAAAATATGTGTTAGAATAGTGTTGTTATTTCACTGTACCTAGTTGCTGGATGGCGGGTAAACTATGTAATTTTTAATATCTGAAGTTACTTGTGATGCTGTGTTAAGATAATTTAGGATTAAGATCACTCTAACAAATGCTGGTTTTCCTTTCTTTTGCCTTTATCAAATTTTAAACTGTTTGGGCTGAAATCAAGTCAGAGATCTCCCTGATGAGGAAGATGATACGCACCAGATCAGTCACTCCGGATAACAGGGCCAGGAGAAATTACAACCACATTAGTGCAGAAAGATGACTTTGGATTGGGATGTACCCTTGGCTGTTCCCATGGCAGGCTCCTCAGAGTGGCCACACTAGAAGCCTTTGAAAAATAGCTGCAGTTATCACTTGTGTGCTGGCGTTTGGCATCCCCAAGGGTTGGACCCGTGCTGAGCGGCGAGAGCCTCCCTTGAGGCAGGACTTTCCCTGCAGGCACATCTCCTGGAAGGACACGGGTTGTTGGGAGGCCAAGCTGAAGGACGTAGGGCAGAAGTGATTGTAGTTATTAGGTGGGTGGGGAGAAATGGACAAAAGAATCTCTGCTGGCTAAACTGTGTCCTCCTCCAGAACCCAGCAGGAAACCCCTTCTTTCTGTCCTTCAGCTGCCCTTTGTGGAGGGCAGGTGTTTGTCAAGGCCACTGCCGGGGCTGTCTGTCATGTTCCCCTCTGGCTCTGGGATGTGCCAGGGTTCTGCACCCTGTGTCTCCATGCAAGTGGCAGGCATCTGCTGGGAGTGGGGGGCTGATGGCAATGGAAGACTTAAACCCTTCAGCTCTTCTGATGACCTCTGCTGGCACCAGCATGGGGGAATTCCTTTTTTCTTCGTCTGCTTTTGAAGAAGATCCAAGCCTTAGGATTTCATACAAAACCTTATGAAACTTTCCCGCTCCCTATGATGCGCTGAGTACCATTCTCATAAGTAAAGACAGTGAAAACCCTGATGCACACTGTGCTGGAGCGTGGTTGGTTTTTTTCCTGGTGTTAGAAAACACTGAACTTTCAGAAAATCATTCTTTTCTCAATGATTTTACAGCTGGGACTTGTGACATAAATTTTGAACTGAGGTTTGCAGTTTTGTCTACCAATAAAATGAGTGGCTGTAGAAATCAGAGGATGGAGCTAAGGATGTTGAATTATGGAGTGGGTGAACTGATCTTCACTGAGTGGGTGAACAAGACAAACCAAAGCATTTTGGATCAGCCTTCAAAGTTACTGCCCGGGAGCAGACCTCCTAATTTAGCAACTGTCTGTTGCCACCTTGCTCAAACTGGGTGTTCCGAAATTGTTGAACAATGAGCCCTTTGGGCCCCTAAACATAAACAGCTCAAGAGTACGTGGAGTTGTGTGTTTCTCTGGTGCCAAAAAACCAGTCTTAGAGACTTGTCCTTAATTATACTTTGCTTGAAAACTTTAAATTAGTTGATATTTTCAGGGATCCCCTCACACCAGAAGGACTTGTTTACTTTAAAATACAGCATGCACTTTTTTTTTTTTTTCTCCTCTCTCTTTTTATGAAAGAAAAGAGAACAAAGAAAGACTGACCGTGGTTTTAACATCTTGCACCAAAAAACCCCACAACAACAACAGCAAAAAATCATTAAAAACCATTGCAAGCTGGCTGGAGGCCACCTTTGATCATGAGGAAACCCAAAGTGCTGCGTGAACTTGAACTGTCGTATGAACTGTACCTGAGGTCCCTGTTGGTGTTCACCAGCACGGAGTGGTCTGCAGTGGCTTTTAGCAATGTTTTGGAGCAGCTCAAGCAAGAAGCCGAAACTTTCATCTGTTTTTTTCCTCCCCTTTTGCACCTCTCGAGGGGATTAGATGGAGCCTAGATCTCTTACCTACATTTTTCTGCTTCAGTTTTTCTTTCCTGGCTCTGTACCCATCTTCAACATCACTATTGTTACAGTATTGGAAAAAAAGATCAATCTTGGAGACCTCCAGCACAGCACTTTGAGGCCGGTTTTGAGTGACACAGGCTGTTTCTCAGGGTGCGCTTTGCCAGTGGAGCCGAGCTGCTGCGACCGTAACCGCTGCTGCTGCTGCAAGGTGTGGTTCTGCTCTCGGCCCCCTCCTGCGTGCCAGTGCTGGCACTTGAGAGCCAACTGGGCAGAAAGCTCACCCTACCAAAATGTGAAGGTTTTCTCCGCGTGTTTTGCTCCCTGTTCCAGCTCACTATGGGATCAGATGAATGAGTGCAAGCGCAGATGGAGAGGGAAGAACAAAATGCATGAAGGAGGGCTGGAGAGCTGGACCAGCCTCTTGGCTTCAGCTGTTAGATGGGCATGGTGCTGTCAAGTTGTCATTATTTCCTTCTATGCTGGACTTCTTTTCTGGGTTTAATCTTTTCCTCACCCTACTGATGGTTTAAAGGTGTTTTAAGGCATTTTTCCTCATAGGAATTATTTTGCATCCCTTTTGGATGGTTTGCTTTAGGGTTTTTGGGTTTTTTTCCTCTTTCAACTGCTGATGTGAGGTAGAAAAACAGAGGGAAAAACAGGAGGAAGTGAATGGAGGGAAGTTAAATTGGGAAGAAAGAACAAATTTCCATATTCTTTGTCCTGTTTGTTAAGATTAGTGAGTATTTTTAGTCAGAGAGGTTAAGCTGTGTCTTTTTGGTTTAGCTGAAGACTCGGGAGTGTTATAAGGAAATGGTATTTTCATCTGTTCTTCAGCATCAGATCTCAGCACAGAATCAAAGGCTGCTGTGCTCTTAGAAGTGTTTTATTTCGAATGGAAAAGAAAATAAAGCTGCAGCACTTAGAAAACTTCAGATGCATTCCTGAAAATCTTTGAGGGGTTGTATGGGTTTGCCGCTTCAACTCTCGCTATGAGTTTGATTTAAAATGACCTCCTAAATCTGTTAATAGCCTTGCAAAGCAACTCATTTTGCTTGGCCCTGGGTGGAAACCACACAAACCCACCAAGTTCTGCAGGAATTCCTCCAGGAACCAAAGCTGCTCGGATGCAGTAAAGGATGAATAAATCTGAAGTTGTGGTTTGTGACACATTTTTATTTAAAAAAAAACATTAATTACATAAATCAACTTAATCTGACTCTTCAGGAAAAGAAAAGCTATTCAGCTACATTATTAATATTTCATTAACTATAACCATGTCCTCCCAGAATGTTTTCAATGTGAGCACAGTGTCAGAGGCAGAGCTGAAAGGATCAGAGGTCCTGCTGGGAGAGAGCCCCTGGGATGTGCTTACCTTGGTATTACATTCAGATGCATGTGACCCTTTCTGCTCCCAAATTGCAAGATTAAAAAAGTAAATACAGAGCTTTTATATATATATATATATGGGTATCTTTATTCCAAAATAATTCTGAAATTACACATGTATGTGCTGGGTAGAGTTAAAATTATGTAAATTGCTATTCAGTGGCTGACTTCTTTCAGAGGAGCTTGTACTAAGTGGAGAAATCTCGTTTCTTGTCTATGTTTTGGTCTAACTGCCTTGATAGGTTTCAGAATGACAGGCTCCACATCACCATAATAACATGCGAGTGAGGGTACAAATTTATCATCGCTGCTAATTGCAAGTCTGTTGTTTTTACACTTTCATCTCGGCCTCAGCCCCAGTTGGAGACCTGTTCTGTTTGGCACTGTAGAGAAGCGTGATAGAGGATATTCTGCTCCTTAAAAGCTTGTCATGTGTGTAGAAAAGAGAAAGGCAAGCTCCTTTCACCTGATCAGCACCAGGGCTGCGATTGAGGGCTGGCCTCCCTTAGGAACATGTTGGAACAGGGATTGATTGGGCCAATTTTGGGCCTTAATGCTACTTGTGAGTAGAGGGAACTTCAAGGAGGTGCAAGGATTCACCTATAGTGCATGTAGCAGGGCGGAGCTGTCATGATAAGAATGTTGGCTACAAATAACGGGGTGGAAAGTATTTTCTAAATAATAGGCACATTTGAACTGTATGTGTATTTGCAAAGATCACAACTTTACTGTCCATATTCAGAATAATTTGCTTGAACATAGCCGTGTCTCAGTTTTCTTGGCTGATACTTGTTTTTATAACTTGCATTTTTACTCGTAGTTGAGAGTTGTTGATATTCCTTCCTGTGTGTGAAAGGAAAAGCACACGGAACAAGGAGACATTTTCGGATGTGCTGAGGCTGCAGTGCAACTAGCTGTGTTGAGAGTTTTGTTGACTACTTGGGGTAAAAAAGCAGAGGGTAGTAGTATTTTTTTAATTGAATTTGTTATAGCTATTTATTATAGCGTTCTGCTCAGATATTTAATTTATTAATTTGCCTTTTTTTTTTTTTAAACCTCATCTAGGTTATTCTGAGTCATTCCAAAAATACCCTTCAGCATGCCTGAAAACCCTGCTGCAGGTATGTAGCCTGAAAGTGATTCCTTTGGGTGAGCAGTGAGAAATGAAGCTCCATTCCTAATGTGTGCTACTTTATGGTGCAGATAAACAGCAGGTACTGCAGATCCTCGATCGCCTGCAAGCGAAACTGCATGAGAAAAGAGATGCCCAACATAATGAAAACCTGGCTGTTTTACGTAACACCATCAAGAGCCCTTTGTTTAACCAGATACTGACCCTCCAGCAATCCATCAAGCAACTGAAGGAACAAGTGAGTGTAAAATTATGGTTGTTGGTGTGATGATAACTATGGTGAGGTTGGAATTTAAACCTGGGTATGTAGGCGTGTGTTAATGAGGGTGCTCTTGTTAATAAGCTGTGATTGGTGTGAGTGAATGTTGGGTTGTTTGCTTTTTTTCTTTGGCCACAGTACTATCTACAGAATCACTACTGAAATGAGAAGTGGTGTTGCAACAAAGAGGTCAGGGGGCAATGTGCTTTGAAAGGGTTGCAGGAGAGGCAGGCGTTGAGAAAAAAGCGTCTGCAAAAGACATCATCTCTAGTACTTGGAGTTCTGAACACAGTTGGAACCAGGATCCTTTGTTTTTCACAGAAGCTAAATACTCTTTATCATCTAACTGGCAGCATCTTTCCTCCTTAAAAAACATGATCACTTAGTTCCTGCTGGCTAACCCGCTTTGGGAAATACAATCTAGAAACCCACTCCCGAGGATTTGCTAAGCTCTGATGCAGACGTACCCAGGCTAGCTTTAAAATGGCGTGACTTCAGCAGCGGCAGGAACTTGTGTGGATTGGTTTATAATGCCAACTGACGCTTTGATTTGCAGACACGGGCATCAATGGCACATCCTGAGCCGATCTTGAGTGCAGTTAGCAGAGTCAGGCAAGCAAACTTAAAATCAGGGGTTAACTTGGCATATCTGAAACAGCCATGATCCCTCTCTCTGCTGTTATTGCACCTGCCCAGCTGCAGACACAGCAGGGTGGGTGTCAGGAGGCTGAGGCCACCCGGCTGTCATTGCCAAACGTACTGCACGTGTCCCTGCCTGGGTGGCACGGTAGTGGTTGTGCCATTTATTCTCCCTTCTTTCCATGTTCACGTAGGTGCCTGTTCTTGTTCCTTCCTTCCAAAGTTTGGATGCATGTCTGCAAGCTATAAAAAAATGTATGAAAATACAAAGATATCTAAGAACAAACTCTGTGACCGTGGCATAATTTTATATCCAGAATGTTCAGAGTTACTGTATCTAGAAAATAAGAGGTTTTCTTGAAATTATTCTTAAGCATGTCTCTCATGAGCAGTTTCATTCAGGATGGGATTTTCAGTTTACTACGTCACACTGGGAATATTTCTGCGTTTCTCATTACCTGTCAGGACTAGAAATTTAACTGGAAGTCCCATCAATCATAGCATGTTCAGTGATAGTTTGTACCCTGGGCTCTCTCTGGGGGAGGAGAGAACATAGACCAAGCCTTTGGCTCCTGAGTGACAAAGTGACTTAAAAAATTGGGATTCTTGTGCCAAAATTGTTTAGATTTGCCTGACAGTTGCAGCAGTGTTTGAGTGTCTCTTTAGTGTTTAGTGCTTTTGCATGTGCCATTTCTGGAATATCAGGGTGAAAAGAGGATAATGGGCATGGGCAGGGAAGAAGCATGAAAGAAATGGAGAAAATGAATAGAGTAGAAACACAGCTGAAACATGCAGGGAACTTTCCTTCTGAAAAACAGTTTAAATGATGTGGTAGCTTGGTTATAGCTTAGATATTAACATTGCTAATTTATACAGGTGAATGTATCTGTGTGAAGAGGTGTGTGTGAACATACGTACGTGTGCTGCTGTGGCAGTCTTCACACAGAAATGATAAGTGTAGAAATCTCTTTTTTTTTCTTTTTTTTTTTTTTTAATAGCTTTTCTTATCTTTGTTCATTCTCAACAGCTCAATTACATGCCTCCTGACCATTCAGTAGATTTTGATTTTACTAAGAGAGGGCTACTGGTGTTTGCTGACAAATCAGTTGCTGCTGGAAGTGTGCATACACCTTGCAGTTCACCTGAACCCAAAGCATTGACCTTCACTCCAAACCGGGGAGTTAATGAATTTAACACAATCATTCAACAGATGGCAAAGGTAAGGCTCTCAGGTTTAGTGAACCAAACTTACTTTCCTTTAATGTCAACCATTTTTAGGTTTTTTTTCCTGCAGGCTTTCAGAGTACATTTTCAAACATGGTCTTTTATTGTATATTGGGAGTGTGGTGCCTCCTAGCCAGTAAGAGAGTGGAAGTGCTGAGGATAACTTTTCCCTGTGAAAGATAATGTCAGCAATGGCAACTGCTTTGGTGTTTGTTTTTTCTTTCTTTGCCAATTTAATTTTTTTTCTAAAGCACCAATGTAGAGAAGAAATTACAGTTGCCAGAAAATGTTTTTTGGTATTTGATGACACTTAATTGCAAATGGACATTTTCTGCAGAAACTTGTTTCGATGAAGGGACTTGTTTTATCAAGTACATTTTAACTTGGAAGTGCACCAACTTTGTTAGTATGTGAACAGTGCAAATGATTAAAGGAACTGGCATGTAATATTTTATTTAACTCTTCATTTAATATGTCTTAACTTTGCCAGGCAGATGCTGATTTCATTAACATGAGATGTAGCATGTACCAGATGCTTATAGAAGTTGTACAGGTGCAGACATCCACCCGTGTGGGATTGGCATTTATACCACAAATGTATTGTTCTGTGTTACTTTGAACCATTAATTTAATTGGTTAGTCGTGCCTTTCTGTATTAAGTAACTGTTGCTAATTGACTACCTTAATGTAGCTGTAATATTTTGAGCATAACTCTTCTCATTAGTGTGTCATTAACTCATCAGATAAAAGATTTAGCAGCAAAGACTGCACATTATTTGGGATAAGCCAGCTGTGATAGCGGTGCGTTCTCTAAGTAATATTTCCCAGTAAACAACCCCAGAAACCTTGTATTGGAACTGAGAAGCAGGCAGTCGCAAAAGCAAACTTCTTTTAGCTTTAAGTGTGAAGTTGCAGGGAGGAGAAGGAAAGGTTCTTTATTTAAAAGCTGCAATCTTTTGAGCGCACACCTAAAAATCAGCATTAAAAGCAAGGGGAGCCAAAAGACAAGTAATTTAGTTTAGCTATGCAGCATTTCCAGAAATCCCAAATATATTGCTCTAGACAGCACTTCGTTCATAGTTTTCATCCAGTTTGGAATTCATCTCATAATGTGAATGAAGTGTGAAAGCAGCTCTTAAATTCCCTGAGGTTTCAGAACCTCAGAGTGCTTGCATATCCAATACTCTGCTATATTAAAAATAATAAATGGAGGAGCTTTTATAGAAATAACATATTCAGTATTTTGCCTTTTTTTAGTCTTAGGAGGAGAATAATTCTCCCGGTGTTCATAAATTTTAAACTAGCTCATACTATTGCATTAAAAATTAGTAAATCAATTTTTTTTTTGTGTGCTTTATTAGGGGAGACAAATAGAATCGATAAAAATTGAAAAGCCTTCTGTTGGAGGTCTCGGATTTAGTGTGGTTGCCCTTAAAAATCACAGCTTGGGAGAAGTTGGTATCTTTGTGAAGGAAGTCCAGCCAGGAAGCATAGCTGACAGGTGAGATCTTTATAATTGTATTGGAAAATCAGAGTGTTCCCATGAAGGAAAAAGTCACGACTTTCGCACTGAAAACTCTATCAGACTAATGTGTTTGTCTGGGTTATCTGCTGGGATATTTTGTTGGTGGTATCTTGAATTCTGGCTTTCCAACTGCATGGACTCATGTTTTGAAGATCAGATTTTCAGATGAGTTTTAAACATCCAAGCCATTCATAAATGGAATTTCCAGAAATCATGACTCACTTTAGAGAAGCTTGAGTACTGATTAAAAAACAAAAGAAAACTCAGAAAAGAATACAAGGAAAATAAAAATTAGCCTCTCTTTGAATTTTTATGCGTTGTCCCTGAAAGATTTTTTTTTTTCCCCCCTCCCTCATTTCTTTATTTATGTGCCTATGACAATGCCCTATTTATAGTTGGTTTTACTGTTTGTTTCCTGTGTAAATTTAGATCCAGTCCTCCCGACAGATCCCTGCACAGATGTCATCATAGAATCAAGGCTTCAGGCAGTTTCTTCCCGTATTGTCTGTGGGTTTTCACCCAACAACAAAAGACAGAGCAATCCTTTAAAAATAAAATGCGATTGTAAAACCACAAGAGTTGGCATGAGACAAATGCGGTGCTTGGAATTATGTTTCAAGAAAATGTGTCTAGATTTCAAGTCACTGGTGTCACTTTTTAAATAACACATGTCAGGAAGTGCCAACGCAGGATGACAAAAAGAGTGGGGAGAGGTTGGAATGATAATGGCTATGGGCCCACAGAGAACACACCAGAGAACACTTAAAGAAAAGCATATTAGGCTCTTTCAAAGTGGAGACAGATGGACTGATCCGGATGTCAAAGGAGGGTGAATATCTCACTTTAGGATTTGATGACCTGCTGCTCACTTTCTTTGATGAGAGAATCTAAAATATGCTTAGTGCTTGAAGAAAGTGATTTCGGGGAAACAACTTAAACGGCGTCTGATATAAAAAGGAAGTTTCAACTGGGTTAGTTAAGATGTGCAGTTGTATTGTTTTGGAGTTTATAAATTTCCCCAGCATGCTTCCCATTTTGCTTCTGAGACAAGATCTCCTGGAGACTTTTTTTGGATTCCTACAGAGCTTTGAAGGCAGTGTCTGTCTATGTAACAGTTTGGTCTCGTGCTCAGAATGAATATTCAACAAAGGAGAGATGAGTGATGGTTTCTCTCTTGTCACAAATCTAAATTCATCACTAGGGTGGATTAACTGTGAAATTTATATCCCTTTGTGGCAGAAGGTGAACTGTGTATTCCTCGAAGAAAGTTTGATGTCTGAGATTTGATAGTGTAAATTTTGAGGAAAATATGAATATGCAGCTCATCGCTCTTTAGATGAAATAACGATACAAAACAATATCAAAGCCTGAGTTGTGGGTACTTAGTATCGTGTAGTGCTAAACATAATGAAGGGGAGTTCCTAGTTCATTGTATAACCACAAAAATATTCTGCCCTCTAATTCAATATCGTCAAGAAAGGATGAAGGAATTTCTTTGAATTTTGCAAAGCAGCAGAGGTAAAAATTGAGGAGATTTCTGTACCGTGGTAAAGTTGGAGCGAGCTATGGCTGGGCATTTCAGTACAGTGAAGACAGTCACGTATTTAAAAAATTCTTCCTATTAATATCAAACCTTGCATAACTGTATTTTGCATCTTCATATTTCAATTACACAAAGCTGTTGTGAAGTCACTATGCTGCGTTTGAAAATTTCTTTTAATGTTTTGTTAAGGGATCAAAGACTGAAGGAAAATGACCACATACTGGCCATTAATTGCACCCCATTGGATCAGAACATTTCCCATCAGCACGCTATTGCCCTCCTCCAGCAAGCCACAGGATCTCTACATCTGGTTGTTGCTAGGGAGCCAGTTCAAGGGAACAGCAGAACTTCGGCTGTCTTATTAAGTGATATAAATCCACCTGAGACTGTAAGTTGTAATACTGTCAAAATCAGATTCTAAACTATGCTGGGTATTTTTTTGTGGTTGTGTTTGTGTTAGCGAGCTTTACGTGGAGGGATTTTTTTCTTTTAATCAGATTTTCTATGTGATGACATTTCATTTAGACTGATCATGCAATAAGTATAAGGCTTCCATCGCAAAGCTGCGTGAAGTTGTTATAAAATAGATCCTGGGTTTTTATGGGATAGCAGAAGCTTTAGTAGATCAACATATTCTTAGCAGCAGGGTCTGTTCAGCATAGGCTGGGTAAAGCATTTTACGAGTATACCCAGCTGAAACCTCCTTGTGCTCAGCAATTAAAGATGCTCTGATTACATCTTAAAAGAGTGTAAACATAACCTATCACGGGCACTGCTTGAAATATCCCAAGCAATTTAAACTTAAACTGCTCAAAACAAAAAGCCTTGCTTTTGTACTAAAACCAACCAAAAAGTATCCGTTAAAGAACCTCTCAATCCCTGTTTATTTATCGGGGGATTTTTTTTATCTGCAAATTTCATTGATTGTGAAGCCTTTTGTTCTCTTGAACAAGGAGAGATCGTCACTGGGACATGTAATAAGCTAGGGCTGAACTTCCATCTGTGTTCGAACCGTATGGTCCAGGTGGCTTCACTGAATTTGGTCGAACTGCACACCTAAATCCAGGGTTTGCAATATTGGAATCTTCATTTATTGTGCTAGTAGGTTTTGATGAAAATCTGGTTAAGAGCAGGGCCTCTCCTTATTCTCAGTAATTATTTCCTTCATGATTATTACAGAGCTAGTGAAATCTGAAGGGTTTAGTGGATAATCAATATTGTTTATAGCACTGAAAATTTTAAAGAATTAAACTTTAACTGCTTTTTCATTGAAAGATCTGCACTGAACAGACTAACAGAATAAAATACAAATATATATATCTACAGGGGGTCTTTAAACTTCTTTTATGATATTTAACTGGCTTTGGCAAAGATTTTCAGTATGCTAATAAATCCTTTATTCACAGAAGACTTAAATCTGCCTACTTTGCTCCATTTTGGTTTCGATGAGATATTAATCTGACAGAAACATTGGCTGGGTTTGGGTTGCTTAACAGCTTTGTTATTTTCAGATTGTCTTGTAGAACATAAGGTCATGGTACAGCGTGGCTTAGAAACGCGCTTCCAATTCAGTATGGCAGAATATCGCGCTGTGCTATTAATTCAGCCTGCACTGGTGGTGTTTAGAGTGTAAGTGAAATAACAGAAATAAGAATTTGGGCAACGCTAAGTGAAAGCTAGGCCAGTGTCAGCTCCTTGCCTTTGTTTTTCTCTGTTGTTTGCAGCGTTCTTGATTTAAGAAAAACTAAAAGGATAGTTTTCCTTTTGGCCAGAAAAATCTTAAAATTGCTTTTTCTTAGACGAGCTTTTTCCTAGTATCCTGTTATCCCAAAAGTGAAGGACAAAATGGATGTTTGAAAACAGATGAGAAATCCCATCGCGTATTTAGAAGGAAATGAAGCTGACAGAACTAAATCCAACAGATCTCCAATATGTGGGGTAGAGAGAGAAAATTGCTCTAATTAATTCTCATCATTCCTGGTACATGTGAAAGTGAGAAACATTAAAGATCGACTGAAATTAAAATCTCCTGGTTTTATTAATTGCAGATTCACTGGGGCCACGTTGAAGACGTTGAGCTGATTAACGATGGTTCAGGATTAGGCTTTGGAATCGTAGGAGGAAAGTCGAGTGGAGTAGTTGTAAGAACAATTGTTCCTGGGGGATTAGCAGATCGGGTAATTTGTTATATTATGTCACTTCTTGTTTGATTGTAAAGTATAATTAACTGGTTTTGACAGTCTTAAAATAAACTAATATACTTAAACAAAAGGAAGCTGATAGCATCAAAGTCTGAATGCCAACATGTACTTTATAAATAAATATGTTGAAGGTACGATTGAGGAAAAAGTCAGCACCCGATATGAATTAATTTGTTTCTCAGACATGCTTCGGCTTTTATAATGTTGTTGAACATGCAGAAATTCTGAAAAGTTGTGTCACCTTCTGATATTTTCAGCCTTTGATCAGGCTGGAGGGGGACAAATACTTTTAATGGATTTGCACATACTCTGTAGAATTTGGCACCATCTATAGGTGCCAAACCCTCTGAATGAATTGTCGGGCAAGAGAATCTGCCCTATGAAGCACTTGAGTTGCAAGATTCAGTTTACAGATTGAAGATGTCCTATTTTTAGTGGGATTCATTTTAAAAGGGTATTTATCCCTGCCTTGTGGTTTGACCAGTCCAAGGGGACACTGAGGATTGATGCAAAGCCTTTTGATGTTCTTGGGTTGCACAGGGACAGTTTGCAGCCTTTGATTGCTGATCTTTAAAGACTCGGTGCTATGGGTTGCTACATTTCAGGAGCAGAACATGTGCAACATGAAACAGATTTGGATTTTTTTATGTGAATTTGGTCACGACAGTTACAATACTTGAGGTCTGGAACCCACGCAGGCAAGATATGGTAACATACGAAAGAGAGAGACTAAGGTACTTCCTCTAGTATAGGATGGAAACAAAAACTGGAGATTTGAAAAGCTTTACTTGGAAAATGTGAGCTTTTGCTTGAGTGCCTCCCTCTGAACCTGTCATGTATAAATGAGTATTTTTTAATTATTGTGTAACACCTGTTTTGCTGTAAGGAATAAAGTGTTTTGGCTACAGATAAAGTATGTAAGTTAAGAACTCACCACATCATTCTCAGCTGAATGAGACATCATTAAGAACATGTGAAATAATGAGCACATATACATGTTAAAATTGGATGAGTTTGTAAATGAGTTTGAGTTAGTTCTGGGAATAACTTCGCTATGATTGCTGCATAAATCAATGCACCTAAGGTGGTGGAGCTGTGCTGATCGATACCAGCTGAGGAGTTGGTCCTATGAATGGTTGCTTATAATAGAAATGATGATGTAGATCATGAATCATAATTATGTAAAGAATGGTTCATGTGGAGTCTTGTTACCTTCAGTGGATTTACTCGCTCGAGTTGGAGCCAGTCATAAGAGAGAAGAATTGCCAGGTTAGTAGAGAAGTATCAGGAAAAACTCTAAAAAGTCCTAAATCAAAATGCTTTGCTTTTTATTCAGACCCTTATCCAATGACGAGCATTCTGTGAAGCAGCAATACATAATAACCCGTGAGTTTATAAAACATTGCTGCTGTCTGTTTTCTCCTAAGTGAGGATAGTCACCACTTTCTGAGAAGGGATGCCATTCAGCTTGTGTCCCTTACTCAGTTTTGGAGAGGTTGATTTACCACTTTCAACTCCTGTGGAAGAAACAGCACACGATTGTGGAAATGATTCCTTTCAATTATTTAGTATGTTGCCATCGTGGCCAATTTTATGGTATTTTCTTACATTGTCTCTCATGGCCATGAAGATGCCTGTACACGGTTTCAATTTTGTATTTTATGTATAGGCTGGAAACATTTTTTTGCAATTTTATTTATGTTTGAAGGATGGGAGGCTCCAGACGGGAGATCACATCTTACAGATTGGAGGAACCAATGTGCAAGGGATGACCAGTGAGCAAGTTGCCCAAGTGCTGCGAAACTGTGGGAATTCAGTCAGGATGATTGTTGCAAGAGACCCAAAGTGTGAAGTTACGGAGGCTCCACCAGCTCCTGTGAGCTGGCCAGTCAGTACATTACCTTCCTTTCAAAATGACAATGTAAGTATCTAGTGTTTATTGGTGACCTTTTAAAGTAGGTTTGTGGCTTGCGATCAGAAAGGAGGAGAACGGAGTGTTCTTGAGACCTAAAGTGCTTCTCCTCTTTTGAGTTTCCAGATATAATATGTGTGTATTTCAGTGGTCGTTATTACAGCCCTGCCTTCTATAATTTTTCCCCTTTTCTCCTGTATGTTATTAATACCTCCAGTCTTGGGATTGGAACGACCAGCTTTGCAGAATTTATCTCAGGGTGGGTAATTTAATTACCACGACCATAAATGTTATCGATAAATGGTACTTTTAGTTCTCCTTCTTAGCTTGTTACGGTTTTGCTAATCAATCATTTGTAAGTGGATTTAAAACTTGACTGTGAATTTCCCTAGTCTGAAATCCAGAGCACCATGGCCACACCAGAATTATTCAGCACAATCATCTTTTTATGAAACATAAGTGTAATGTTTTCATAGTCTACGCTACTGTCTGTGATAGGAAATATATCTAAAAATTTTGAAACTTGTTTTAGCAAATCTTATCATGGTCATATCAAAGTCTCTTGTTTTTGAAGTCATTCTTTTCAGTTTTGAGTAATTAAAATCAACAAATGCTACACTAAGTGTACAGTAGGTCTCGAAACATAAACAAAGCTGTGCTTGTGTACCATCTGCTACTACTGCGCTGCTTAGATTTAGGTGTAGAATCTGAGTAGCCTTTTCTTTCTTGTCTAGTTTCTTGAATATGAGTGAAGAGAACTATTTTTTTATTTATTTATTTTTTTGAAGCACTATTTTTAAAGGTCAGACCAGCAGTCACATTCTTACAAACCCACCTTCTTGCTTACTGGGCCCAGCCATTGCAAATGGCAGCCATTAGCTTCGTGTCTTGCATCTCTCCAGAAAACTACTGTGGCTGAAGCTGACAGTAAAGTATTTTGGGTCCTTCTCCAGCTCCTCCTCTCAGAAGAGGGATTGGTGTAGTAGGAAACGTGGGTGGCAGAGAGGTGGGAGAGGGTAATCTGTGTGCTCAAGGTTGGAGTCTTAAAAGTGGGCTTGTCTTAATACTCTGACTTTCCTGGAGAAAAGCTTTGTTAGGAAGCACTTAATTTCTGGCTGTATCATATTTTCCAAGGCTTGTATTAGGAAAAAATAACATGATCCCAGTTTTGTTTCCTCTACAAAGTACTATTTTCCTTTCTTTCCCATTGTAAAGACAGGCCTGTTTGTCACTAATTGACCCTGAGCATTGTAGGTGCTGCAGCCTTTCTAAAATGTTACTCCTTCTGGATGTCTTCTCAGCATCCTCCTTATCCCTGCTGTGTAGTTTAGAGGGGAATAAAAATCACTTCAGAATTTATTCTGCTTCTTTCTGAATGTCATCTATTGTTTTCTGAACTAAATAGTGCCTTCGTATTTAGAATTGAAGAAACTCTTCTTTCTGGTGTTAAGAGAGATTTGCTGAAGTCAAGAACAATCTGAATGGCTAATCTGAATGTAGTTATTTTTTTAATGACAATTTTAATGGCCCTCCTTTCAGTTTGTCTCTGATTTACAACAGAACTTGTTCCTATAATCTAATTTCTCTCTGGTTTCTGAGTACTTTCACTAGCTGTGGGCTTTGCAATATAAAATATTTTCCTTTTCTTTTTTGCAAACCAGCAAAAAGGTATTTTTAATATACGGCTAGGTTTTTTCAGTTTTATATTAATATTTCATTTCCTGTAGTAGACAAATAACTGAAACTACTTGTATCTGTGCATGGGCACAAGAAAACAGTCATATCATCTGTACACTCCAAGATACTGACAGCAGTGTTAGCAGCCTGCTGTGCTGACTGTGTTTGGGACTCGGTACTTTGATTTTTCCAGACTCCACTTGTAATGTTTTGCATTCTACCAGTACCATTACTTAGAGAAAATTACTGTACTGCCAGAGCACTGACTGCGAAGGGCCTTTGACTGTCAAAACAGCAAGACTCTCAAGGCCATAGCTCCATTTCAGATGTTCCTATAGGCTTGTTTACTGTTTTGCTTCCTCTCCTAAAGATAAGTGTCAGAGCATCAAAACTTAGCTTCATCTCCATCGGCGTCTTATGGAGCAAGAGAGTTTGAAAGCATTTAATGAGCTTAATGAGTTGACTAGTGGAGGGAGGTGTGTGTGATAAGAAAGGAGATAGCTGTCCATCGATTTCTCTGAGTGAAAAGTGAAACAGGTACAGCCATACTTTGGCCTGCTTTTAATAAAGGTCCTTCCAAAGCTGATATTTGGCAAGCATTTGATTAAATGTCTCTTTTGTTCACTCTCTTAAGAAATGTTTTCCAATTTCCCGGCCCATTTTTTGCTGTTGGCAGTAGCACTATCCCTCTTGATTTCATCACTTTAACAGACCTTACTCTGATCATTATGTTCTTTCTGATCTCATTGGGCTGTATCTGATTACAGAAAACAAACATCTTTATGTATTTTAGTTTATCCTCTGCAATCCCAGGTCTATGTGCCTGATTGTTTTTTCTCTTTGGTATCACCAGTGTCTTCAGTGTGTCCTGTTTGAACTCTGTCTTGCAGTTTTGATCCTTACTTGTCAGGGTAGAGTTGCACAGACATACTGAGACCAGCTTTGTGGGGACCTTTTTCCATGTACTTCTCCAGTGTAAGGTCAGATCATACTGAATTCTTAGCTAGTGGCTTTTAGGGGCTTTTGGTAATTGTAGCAAGTGGAGGAGGTCGGAAAACAGGTCATGTTATGTGCTTCTCTTTTCAAGTATTGTTTGTTATGAGAAGTCATCAGCTCAACAAAGCATCTACAAATGAATATTCCCCCTTCCTCTGTTAGGTCTTAAAAATAATTTCCATTGAATCAAACTAAGGAGTCTTTTGCTTCCCATTGCCTTAGACAACCTGGAGGCTTCCAGTGCTCTTTGCAGTTTGGCAGCATTCAAATCTGAGCAGGATCACGTCAAATTTGTTAAGCTGGTATGTGTGGGATTGGCTTTTGGAATGGTTTTGTGGTTTGGAATCTAGCATAAAACCACACAACAGGCTCAAACACCTGCCTAGTCTCCCATATTTGCATTTAAGTAGGCAACTGCTGCTGTACTAGAGTTGTGCCTTCTCTCTATACACGTGGTTCCCTTCATTTCAGGGCATTGAACCTGTTTGTGTTTCGAGATCCCCTTCCTCCTGCCCCCCATTTCCTTAGTAGGTGATAGCAAGGGGAGATAAGCATCACTTTTTCTGACAAGAAATGTGTGATGTGATAAACACTCTGTATTTCTACCAGGTTTATTTACTTCTTAGCTGTCCAGTAGAAAGAGCTCGGGCAAGTGGATTCATGACAGTGTTTATCAGGAAGAAGCTGTGGAAGGGAGAGAAGAAATTCTGAGGGCATTCAGGATTTCTCTCGTCTTGTGGGGCTGACTGGGAAGTTCGTTGTTACGAAGTGGGAGTGGAATCCAGAGGGAAATGCTCCCCGAGCAGTCTAACAAAACCCTTTGTTTTGCATAAAATATAAATATTGTACTTCTGACAGGTACGTGGAGGAGGTATTGGGAAAGAATTTAAAAAGTGACTAGTGCCTTTGGGTGCCACCCTTATTCTCAGCAAATCTTGGGTATATCTCTTTTGCAAACAGAATCCCTCCTAAAATAGGAAAATCAAAATCACTGCTCACTTCTGAAGATCTTGATTAACCTGAAATATTGTAATAGTGCTGGGAGATTGAGATATATACATTTTTTTTTTTTACTGTCTTGTGCTTTATTTATAGGATAATACCAACCTTTTTGAGACCTATGATGTTGAACTTATAAAAAAGAATGGGCAAAGCCTGGGGATAACAATCATTGGATATGCTGGCATGAGTGATGTAGGTGAGTTCTACAGGATTTCGTAAAGTCTTGGCTCCTCAGACACCGTTTCTTTACCGTGAGGAAATTGGATAGCGCTGCTTTGAAACAGTGTAACGTACAAAATCTGTGAAGAAGGTATTTGGAGAACTTGTTTCAAAGTGAAATTCAGCCACCAAAAAAAAATATTTAGAGAGCTGTAATTAGCTTAAAAAAAGTAATTCCCACTTGACTGCTCAACTGTGAATTTTACATGCTTATGTTGTTTTGTGCAAGACATTAAAATGTAACGGAGAATTCCTGTGTGTAGGGACTCTTCACATGGTCAGGTTCCTGTTGGCGCTGTTCCTTTTTTTCCCCTGTGGCATGTAGCACAATTCAGAGAGCACATTTTAAGAAGAATTTTAAAAACAGAGTATTGGATGTCACCAGTTTGCATTAACTTTTGAATGGCTTCTTCAGTTATGACGGGCATCTTTGGTTTAAGGAATTGTGGGTGTTAGAGTGGAAATGATCAGCCCGATCATCTAGCCCATCCCTCTGCCTGGCAGGAGGTGCAGAGAATCTTACTGCACGTGATGCGTACGCCACCTTCGCAAGAGGATAAAATCACAAAAGTGTTTGGGTTGGAAAGAACCTTAAAGATCATCCAGTTCCAGCCCCCTTGCCATGGGCAGGGACACCTCCCACTACACCTGGTTGCTCAGAGCCCCATCCAACCTGGTCTTGAACACTTCCGTACAGATGATGTATTTGTCTTTGGCCAATGGCTAATTCAGTGTCTAAAATCTGGGAAAAAATGAAATTACCTGTGCTGGGATATGGGGACATGGAATTAGGTGGGTTTTTTCCTAAGTCCTCTTTAAATTAGAACGATTAACTCATCTTCCACATGTTGTTGCTACAAATGATAATATCTTTAAAATTGACTCAACTGCATATCTGGTTTTACACAAAGGGGCAGCACTTTTTATCGGCTCCCCTTCCTCGTGGGACTCAGTGTTCTGGGAAAGTGGTGCTGCTGGGATCGCTCTCTGGCCCCCTTTATTCCCAGGAGATCCTCTTGTGTTGCCAGTCAGGAATCCCAGGCTAGTGCTGTGGGCACTGGGAACAGGAATGGGGAGAAGCAAATGTCAGGCAATGGGAAAAGGTGGGTTTGAAGCACCGGTAGAAGGGTTTTGCTGTGTATGGACAAACCGTGTTGGGCAGAGGTCTGAGGAGGGTTAGTGTTCAGAAGAAGGTGGATGAAGTGTCAAGATTCACTGGAATTAAAGATCAGCATCTCATGTGTTGTGGGAGTTTGTGGAAAGGAAGGGTTACTCTTCCAAATGATGGCTTAGTTTTTTTGCTGTTTCATTTTGGTTTTATTTCCTTGTTCTAATTAGAGTCAGAAAGAATAATCGAATGTCAAACATGACAAAGGACAGCTTTTCTGTTTTTTTTCCACAGAAAAATCCTATTTCATTAAGATTTAAAGTCATAAAATCTTTAGCTGTAAGATGGTTGAAGTCCCGATCAAAGTGCTTAAGCACATACTTTACTTTTAGCTTAGGTAGTCCCATTGAAATCAAATGCAGCATGGATTCAAGTGCTTGTGCTTTAAAGCCTGGGTAAGCACAAGGCTGAATCCATGGAGGAGGTGGCCTTTTATGAGCCATTTTAAGGGAAAAATTGTTGAGGTCAGTGTAGAGGTGGTCACGTTGGTGCTGGTTTTTCCCTCGGAATCCTCAGTCGTTCTATGTCAAGCTGAGCGAGTGGTAACGTGCAAATACTGTTGGTTTACAGAGCCATCATTTTGTGGGCAGAAGAAGTTTGTGAAAAAAGCTGTAATTAAAAATCTTAATAAGAAAAGAAAAAGGTTAATGCAGTGACTTGTTTTTCTTACCTCCCCTCTCCTTGCCAACAGAACCTTCAGGGATTTTTGTGAAAAATATAATCCCTGGTAGTGCTGCTGACCACAATGGCCAAATTCATGTTCATGACAAAATCGTTGCTGTAAGTAAAATACTCTGCTTATCTAATACTTTGTTACACATCTCAGCGTTAAAAGAACCATGTAGTAAAGACTAAAATTATTGCAACCTCCTCCTCTTTGCAGAGGAAATAATTCGGTGGTTCGTATTTAGGTAGATTTGTAACAGAAATGAGCTTTGACTTGCTGTGGTTAAAATGTTATTTTATATTCAAAGAAGTAGTAAATAGTAGTTAACTATGAAAAAGGCAAGTGGAGAATCTTGGCTTTTGGCCTGAAGTAAAGACGAGCAGCGTTAGCTCCTATTTGAATTGAAGAAGATTTGAGGATGGTTAAGATCTTGCAAGATGTGGCACGCTGTTTGTAGTCCTTAAAACTGTGTAGCGTAGTCTGGATGCAATCAAAATGCTAACAGTCACAATTTAGATGTAAAAACCCAAGCTTTATGTGTAGAAGAATTCAAAACCATGGAGTAACAGTGAATGGAATAATAGCCAAGCTTGCCTTCATGGTACAAGCAGGAATGAATTACGCAGTTTTCTTGTTTTAAGAGATAATATTTGTAGAGATATGGTTTTAAATTGCTTTTAAAATGTGTGCTATGCCAGACCTTCCAAAATCAGCTTCATCCTTTCTGAAGGCAAAAATTGATACAGCTTCTGCAAAGCTGCAGATAAAAGCACGAGGAAGCCCCTGCTGATGCGTGATCTAACAGTGAGGTGAACAGAGTATTTTGGGTGTAAATTAAAACAAGTGAATTCATGTAAGAATCAGGCTGTTCAGAGTGGATTCTGGGAACACTTACATGTACGGGCTTGTTGTGGAGCATATTAGAAATCCATGAGAAAACAAAGAGTGATAATGAATGGAACAGAGTTCCAGAATGACTGCTGTTGCTGGGAATCTTCATTCACAGTACTCCTCGAGCTGGTTTTTATAAGGAAAAAAAAAAAATGTAGGGGGAAATCAATTCCTGCTTCTATCAGATTAGTAAATTCTGGTTTGTGATTGCCTCATGAAGACAGAAGAAATTACTGGTGTGTTTCCTTTTAAAATGCATTTTGAAAATATTATCTAATTAGTGAAATGTAACTGATTTAATGAGATTGTTCTGCAAATACTTCTGTCTTGGGTGAATAACCCTATAATTTCTGAACAAAATAATGTGGATGTTGCTTACAGTGTATGGTACAGCTTAAGAATGCAATGTGATTACCATTATAGGATATGATTTTCTTGGTTTAGGTTGATGGAGTTAATATACAGGATTATACCAACCAAGAAGTGGTAGAGGCATTGCGTAACACGGGACAGATTGTGCGCCTTACCTTACTTAGAAGGAAACCTTCTTCTACTGTTTCTTCAGAAATAACTTCAGATAGAGGTAATCTTTTGAGGTTTTTTTTCCTTTTTCAGAAACTGATTTTATTTTTCACTCAATTTGCAGTTACCTAATTTACCAATTAGGATTAGATACCACACAATGAGATTCTGCAAAGGCACACTGTAGAAAAAGAGATACTAAAGGAGGAAATGGAAAGAAAAAGAAATGAGGGACTTAGGAAAACTTAGTGCAAAATTCCTGCATAGCTAAAACCCAATTATTTAGTAAGGCAGCATTACTACTTCATCTATTTTGTGGTGTATGCTTTATATTTTTTGCCCTTTGTTTTCACAGTGCAGCCAACTGTTCCAACCTTTGTGTCCTCTGGAGCTGTAGGCCCTGAAACTCGTGTGGACACCAAGAATGAGGAAAACCGAGAACAGAAGGATAATCTTCAAAATGACAAGAAGCAGAGCCTACATAAAACAGGTGGATAGAATATTGTGCAGTGTCTCTGCTGAGTCTTTGGAATTGGCTTGAATCCATTTTCAATACTGATGGGCTGTCGTGGCTTACTCCATCTTTAGCTTTTGCTCTGTAATGGCTTTTATTTGTGTACCTCTGAAGTAAAGCTTTGCCTGTTGGATCTGTCAACCCTTCCACCCCATCCTATCTCCAGTTGTAGCAGTGTCCACAGGTTTGCCAAGAGTGCGTTCCGTGTCATCGTGGGGGTCACCGATGAAGGCACTGGATGATATTAACCCCTGTAGCTACTGACCTTCTCTCAGCACTGGTTGTCAAGCCATTGGTTAATGCTGTCTTTGAGCCCAGTGGTCCATCTAGTTTTCACCCTATTTATCAGACATCAAACCCATGCTTTCTCAGGTTCCAGAGGGGAGAACGCTGATGTAAATGGTGTCAAAAGCTTTGGTCGAGCTGAGGTGTGTTACACCCTTCATCCGCATAGCTGTCTTGGCCGTCAGACTGGTCGGTTATTTGGCAAATCTATATTAACTATTCCTGATTTGCCTTCTTATCATTTATGTCTTTGGGAGTGGATTCCAAGAGGAGGTATCTCATGATCTCTCCAGGGCCAGATGAGTTCACATTGGGCATGTGTTTTTAGCAGCAAAGGCAACTGGATATAGGGACAGATGACAAAGGTGATGTGGGTTGCTTTGGTTTTTAGCTGATTTCTAAACCAAGGTCGGAGGTCTTTGCAGAAGGCGAGCTGCCATTCCCCTACAGATTTCTGGGCTCTTCTATAGGAACTTCTGGGTGAATTTCTACAGCTTGTGTTTAAGTCAGCATAAATTATCCTTATGCCTTGTAGTTTCCAAGATATGTAGATGTAATAGAGGATTCTAAATTACGGCTGTCAATGAATAACAATTTTGCTGTGATTGTGGAAGATCTGTCAGTATTAAAGACAACCTGGAAACGAGAGGAATGTAGCAGTTCCTATGTTCCATTCTGTTTTACTTTCCTGTCCAAGCCTTGTAACCAGACATCCTTTGTTGTGACTTTTGCATGTTCCCAGAAGGAGGAAGCCAAAACAGAGGTGACTGAGTAGCCGAGATGTGAGGTTATCAAAGCATTATTTTAGCTGTATGAGTGGAAAACCATAGATTGATTTGTACTTACAATGGACAAATAACTTAAAGACTTAGCAGAAGGATGTGCTTAGGGGCGGAAGAGCCAGGAGGATTTACACTCCCTGTGACAGAGACTAGAAAAGAGCAACACGTGCTGTTCTGTGTCACTTACCCAGTCCTTTTTTACTGTGGAACTTTCTATGCATAAAGTATTTTCTTTTTCTACTGAAGTAAACAGTATCTCTGTAACCAGTTCCAGACTACTCGTGATTGAGTTATCTTGTGTCACAGGCTGCAGATGTCCACCCTGATGCAAAGAGGAATTTGTTACCTAATACCTAGTGCTGTGCAAATATAGTCTATCAGTGATCCCAGGAACAGTTTATACTGGGAACTCAAACTGCTTTTACTTGGCTTGACATTAACAGACTTTGTTATCCTCAAGGTGTGTTATCTAGATGTGCCTTAGTGATCGCTGTCCTGCTGATAATCAGCTTGGATCAAACTGTATTTTTGAGCCCTCTTCATAAGACCCAAACTGCTTTGTTGTGGATCCCCTGTCTCTCCATAAATACTGCAAAGCCCTTAGTTTCAAAAGGAGTTTGTAATCAAATTATATAGAATTAGAGAATCATTAAGGTTGGAAGAGACCTTTAAGATCCTTGACTCCAACTGTTCCCCCAGCACTGCCAGGGCACCACTGACCCATGGCCCTCAGCACCACAGCTCCACGGGGGGCTTGGAAACCCCT
>JAAGNO010004898.1:25448-48070 GCA_033439905.1 Ceryle rudis
CCCCCTTGTGCTCCAGCCCCTTCCCCAGCTCCGTTGCCCTTCTCTGGCCACACTCCAGCCCCTCAATGTCCTGCTGGGAGTGAGGGGCCCAGAACTGAAGCCAGGATTTGAGGTGTGGCCTCCCCAGTGCCGAGTCCCGGGGGACAATACCTGCCCTGGTCCTGCTGGCCACACTATTTTTATATGTATATGAGTGAATCCCCTTTACTTCTAGCGTTGCGTGATCTTGTCATCCCCTTCCTTGGAGCTCTGTGGGTCTGGTGGGGACTTCCCTGCCTGGAATCCACAGCTGCCAGTTGGTCCCATGCTGGTTCCTTGCAGGGGCAGCGTGTGGTATCTACACTGCCTTCCCCAGTGCATTGTGTAGCAAGAATACTGTGAGATTTTTCTACTCCCCTATGTATCCAAGCTCCTGGAGAATACAGGATAACGTGTTTGTATGCACAGCATGTCTTGGGATACCGAAATTTAAACACTGAAGATATTGTTTGCAGTTGATACTGCCTTTGATCCCATCTAGCAGTGCTGGTCCTCCTTGGGCCAGCGGGATAATGCAATGGGCATGGCTTTGAAACCAAGTAATTAATCACAAGCAGTTAATGCAATGGAAAGCAAGGATCGTTGCTTGATTAAACTGGGGGTTTTTTCATAGTGAAAAACCACTTTACGTTCTAAGGTTCTGCAAAAGCTTTATGCAGCTATAAAACGTGTGTGTGTATCTCTGTTAAAAAGCTGAAATACTTAGCTGCGAATTTTACTCGTACTGAAATACGATGTATAAGATTTCACCTTGGAATAGAATTTAATGGCCAAGTTTAAATTCCAAAGATGGGTGCTTATTTTGGACATGGTGATTGGCACTTCATTATAATGGTGCTAAAGTAAATAGTGTTAATTTAAGGCTCTGACTAAACTCTGGAAATGCTTTTAGACGTTTAATGTAAAAGGTATGTTTTATAAAATATGTATGACTTCCCTTTAAGCCCACTTGTGTGAAATTCTTATTAAATTGTGTTTCCTGGAGAGGTATTAAATAATAATTCTGGCCAGACAAACCCATGCTGAAGCAGTTCTGTTACAAAGGCAACATGGTTTAGGATGCAATGTGCGCGAGGCCTGAAACTTTCTGCTAGCAGATGAGAGGCAATTAACTTACCAGCTGCATCTGCAAGACTGCAGACTGGGCAGAACTGCTTTCTTTTGCCTTGCAGCAGTACTCAAACCCCAAAGATATGATGATGCTAGTCAGGCGCTTCCAGACGGCTGGGGAGAAATATCCAGCAGTAGGGCAGATAAAGGTAGCACATTAATGAAGCGCACTATCCTTGGGTAGTAAGGTTGGGAAACCAGGAGGAAATTGCAAGAAGAAAAGCTCCCGGTTATGAAGATGCTGGCAATTTTGACCAGGAAAGATGATTTTTTTTTTTTTTTTTTCAGTACACTTGTGGTTTATTCTTGATGCTTGCTAATTAGAAATGCAAAACTGTGGAAGTGCAGGCGGAAGGATGGAGTAAATCTGTTAAAAGTTGTTGCTAATGAAAGCTGTCCCTGGGAAGCATTTTCATTTCTGAGGCCTTGCACAATATAGAAGACGTGGTACTTATCTCAGGTCGTGAGAAATCCAGCTGGATGAGAGACTAGAAAGAAACTTCCCATTAGTTGCCATGTGGAAAAAGCTGTTTGGGGAAAAAGGAGCATTTTAAATGAAGTGGGTGATACCACTGGAATTGAATATATTTAATCCAAATCCCTCCAGACAACATTTCCACAGTTCTGAGGAAGTTACAAGCAAAGACTTCAAAGTGTATTTGAAAGAAAGAAAGGGGGGAACTTCAAATGGAGATGTGCATCAGCACCTGCACTGAACAAGTCATAGATTTTGGTAATGTGTTTTGGAAGTGACAAAAAAATCTGTATTCAGCCAGCTCAACACAGCTTACAGTTATTGAACTGAACTTTGAGCTTGACCCTAAGATTCATTACTCCTGGTGAACCTTAAAATCTGTATTTGACTGCACTGCAGGTGCTTTGGTTCTGTGTGTTCATGCTAGAACTTTGTAATAGCAGAAGAGGAGACTGAAGAATTTCTGTCCCTGTCTATTTCTGCAAATAGGAGGAGTAGAAAAATGCACCGGTGTTCTGGTTTTTACTACAGTTAGGAAGTAAAGATAGTGATCAGCCTGTGCTTGATAATAAGGCTCACAAAGACAACTTCTACTTAGCAATTTAAGTTAAATTTCAGTGGAAGAAAAAACCCTTTATGCCCCAGCTGAGCATTTCGGGACAATTTGTGTTCCCCCTGCTTTAAAGCGATGATTTATTTCAGGGAGAACCATGGGCTGTATTTACAAACCCAGGTTTTTATTCTCAGTGGAGTTTCTGTTTGGTGACAGCAAATAGTTAGCTGAATTGCTCTAATCCTCGAATATCTCTATTTCCTCGAGCCTGTAGGTTAAAGATGCTCTGGATATTTCCAAGTGAATCTCAGTTGTTAGGCTCTGAGGAGTGTGGTTTCTCAGTGCAGATCGGACAGAATTTGCCTCTCTGGCATGCCAGAAAGTGAGTGCAAGAGATACAGTGATGGGTTATGTTGTTGTATAAGTGAACTTAAAACTTTATTTTTAATGAGCGAAAGACTTCAAAGCTTTCAAATGATGTCACGAGGATTGTGTTCAAAGCTCATGTCTCATCTTTGCGGTCTACAAAGGTGCTGAAAGCAGAGGCAGCTTGACATCCCGTTTGTGTTGGCTTTTGCTAGTAGGTAGGCTCTGAGCTCCTCTCGGTGTCTTCAAAATTCCCCCCTTGAGGTATTTAACTCAGTAGTTTGTGTGCAAAATGTGAGCTTGTGATTTACATTCTAAATTTCGGTGCAACGCATCAGCCATGCTAAGTGATCTGTGCCTTGTCTAGACATCTGACGAACTATTACAGTCCGTTTGGGGAGGGGGGGGAAGCAGTTTTCCGTAATTCAGCCCCCAGTTGCTGCTGCTGTAGATGGAATTTGCTTTAGAGGTTGATTCTTACCAGTTAAACATTGCTTCGGCTTGGAACTTTATATGTGCACTGAGCTTCTGGATGAGGTCAAATGCAGGGCAGCCAGTCATTTTATGCTGTCTAGCTCTGTCAAATTGTCTTACATGAATGTAATACTGCCTTGGTTGCATAAGTAAGAAAGCTGAAAAGATATAAATGTCAAGATAGCCAAGTTCCCACGGAAGAGTGGTTTAGAACTGGAGCTTATATTAAAGCTCATGTTACTTACTGGCCTAATTAAACTAGACAAGCCTTTATACCTGCCAAATATATAAATAAAGTCTGTGACTGCTTTGTGCTGACGCAGCCCCTCGATAACAGCAATATCTTGTCAGGTGTTTTACCTCTTAAGGGGGTTCATTTTGGTGGGGGATGATGCTTCCCTGGAGTGGCAAGCATTTTTATAGCAACAAATTATGAAGTCGTGTGAAATTTGTTTTGCAGCCTGAAAGAATGATTTATTTACAGTACTATATGGTGCAGAACTCACATCTCATCAATGCAAGCATCACCTCTTCTGCTTCTCTGCTGAATAAATCACACGTTAGCAGTAGCTGACATTTTACATTGTTTCCCCAAGAAAGACATTTTTGATTTGCACCGTTTGATAGACTCAGCTTAATGCACTTTCCTTTTTGGGATTATTCCCTCTAATCTTTTATTTACACTGAATTTTTATTGAAGTATTTAGAAGTAAATGCAGTTCTGAATGTACAATATGCTTGTAAATTTGATATTCACTTCCATGTTTAGGAAGAGTCCCACTGCCTCCAGCACATGAGCTGAAATCCAAGTGGGAAAACCTGCTGGGACCTGAATACGAAGTTATGGTATGTTATCTAGCAATAAACTGCATTTGTGTACGTTATTTCTTTAAATTACAGATCTGTGAGCTTAGCATTACGGGCTTTTTATAGAACAGTTTAGTGTTTGGAACAGATCAGGAACATCAAATTTTGTTTCTCATAACATCAAGGCTGAAATATCGAAGTGTTAGAATGGGTTGGGGGGTTTTTTGTTTATATAGATACAATTGGTATACAGATACTAGAGAGGAACAGTGATATAAGAAAATCTACTGTCCTTTTAAATCTGCGTCACAGCAGTCACTTAAAATATGTGGCATTTTTATGATTTCATTTATGATCTATTTGTTTTATTGTGCACTGGGAAAAAAAAAAGGCTTAGGACAGAGCTCCTCTGTTTCAGGAAGAATCTTACAATTTTATTAGAAGAATGAAATAATCATTTTCAAATGTGCTGGGAAAATAGGAGGTCATTCATTGTAGTGTAACTTTTGTGGTGCCAGTGTCTATTAGATATTTCCTCACCTCATATTAAATAATTGCCAAGCAAAAGATTGTTTTGATGAATCGTCTTAAGGAGTTGATGGAAATTGTAATTCACTGCTGGTTTTCAGTGCTGCGTTAGCCAGTGAGTACAGATAAAAGACTCCAGCCAGTGTTCTTTCCTAAGACTTAAAAATTTCTCACCACCACCAAGAAAATGCCCTGTTTGTCTTTGCAATGCTTGTCCAGTTGATTTAGAGACACTTATTTTTACTACTTGGAGTAGCCATCGTTCCAGTCACTCGCTGGAAGATTTAAAGTAGCTTTAAGAATTGCCTTGAGAAACTCTCTTCTCTTCTTTCCATTAGCACTCCTTTAAGATCTGAAGTTCGTGTAAGATTATGTACATGATGCAATAAATCTGTTTGGCTGCCCACTTCAGTTGCTTGGTATTCCCATCCTTACATTTCAAGGGTCTGATATTACTTCCCTTAGCACTATCACACTTCCCACAGAGGATGAAAACCTGCTTAGTTCGTGAAACCCTCCGTTTCTAATTCTTCTTTAGCTGCCGCCAGTGAAATGTCAGGAGTGAAAATGTTAACGACTGGTCTTTTTAAGTAATAGAAGAAAATTGTTGTAGCATCCCATCTTGAAACTAATACTTCTGGTTCTTCTAGTTCTTGTTGTCTATACCTACCTCTAGTCTTGCTTGGCTGCGTTCAGTAACAGCGTACAGTTTGATTTCAGCCTGACAGTGCAGTCCCTGGTTCACACCATCCTCCTACACTCAGCTCCTAGAAAGTCACCCTGAAGGTGTCGGCAGGTTTGAGTGTTCTCTCAGAAGTATTTCTGAGTCTGGGTCTGGTGTCACTCATGGCTGATCCTCTGTGGTACCAATGGAAGGAGCTGAGCTCCTGCCGAAACAGGAGTCGTCCCTGGAAGCCTGCACAGGGATGTGGTATTTGTTGCCAGGTACCTAAGCGTGAGCAGTCAAGCTGAGGAGTCAGAGATTCATTTAGTTACATCTGACTGGACATGAAATGGATTCTGTCTGTCGGGAAAAATACCCTAGGTACTGGAAAACAAGATGCTGGAAGCATTCTAAATATAGAATTAAGCCAAAAGAAAGAGCTGAGGCTTAGTATTCTTTCGTAAATTCTTTGTTAGACTAGAAATGTCTAAAGGAGGCTGAAGTTACCTGATTTTTTGCAAGGCTCTCTATTTTCCAAATCTAACATGTGTAGCAATCCTCCCAAACATTCAGCTTCAGCATCCCAAACTCCAGCCCTGGGCCATAGATCACCACAGATGTCATCTTATTACATTTAAAATTGCAGTAAATAACCTTCTAAGGTTACAGATAAATTACGTTAAGGAAGAATGTTACAAGAAAAGTGATGATGAGCATAGTTATTTTATTAATAGCTTTAAAAATGAAGATATATTGAAGGGATTTCTTGTCACTGTTTTAAATAATCCACTTTGCATTCACGTTTGGTAATTAAACTTCATGTATTTCAAGCCACGTTAGAAACATGCTGCAGAAGGTGGCGGTTTAGGCTAGATGTTAGATGGCTGTACTGTAGCCTGAAGGGATAACTTAAGCTATCGTACTGTTCGAGTTCTGATTGGCAAGTCAGTTTGGGTATTTGTGTCAAACATAATGGCATTTTGTGCTTATACAGGATTACTGAACTTGACTAAAACTGGCACTCGGGCTTTGGGAATAGGATAATATTGGAGTCTGCTAATAGTGCATAATCACCACATTCCTCGTTGTAAATGTTCTGTGTCTGAAAGATTTTTCCAACATTTGTTGAAAATTATTTTGCATCAATGTGACTTTGCTTAAGTACAATTTATTTTGCTTTTCATTTTTTTTTTTTTTTTGCCGGAATTCGTCATTCTGGTAAAGTCTTTATTGTCCTGCTATTGAAAACTTTTCTAGGTTGTGAATGTGGATATGCCCATTACAGATGATTCGGAGCTCCAGAAGTACTCAAAGGTATGACTTATATGATGGTTTCCTTCACGGTATATGTTGGCAGAGTTAAACCTCTGTGCGAGGCCGTGACACAATTCCAGATTTATGTGTTTCAGAAATTTAGTGGCTCTGTGGCTCTATCTTGCTTTTCCATAAAAGGGTTGTCAATATTCTGTGCTGGTCCAATAGTTTCTCTTAGCATGGGCAAATGAACCTTTTAACACACACACCCACCCCCCCCCAAACAAAAAATACCCCCAAACCCAAACCATGAATATAAGCCTCAAATTTTGGAGTACTTAATTGCATTGAAATTCAGTTGTTGAAAACCAGTACAGAGCGGAGCAGAGGTTGAAACTCTGCTGGACAATGTCATCGTCCCGCAGGGGAGTTTGTCGTAGTGATGCTGCTTGGGGAGAAAGAGATCCATTTAGTTGAAATGGTCAGAGCTGAAATGAATTTTCCTCTTCTAAGACTTTCGAGCCATTTTCAAGATGTGTATGTTAATCCTGTGCAAAAGAGGTTTGTGGAGGTGATGCATTTATGTGCTTGTGATGATGTCTCAGTGAAGAAAGGCCATAAGCTCATCATCAGGCTTGGGTGTGAGGGAATACTGAGGATCAGAGGGTTGCTCCTTTTACATGAATATCCAGAATTAATTTGGAATCAGAAGGACAGTCAGTGTTTCAACTCAAGTAATAAAAAGCCAGAAAACAGACAGTCTGAAGGGGCAGATACTGCTGATCATCTCTTCTCCCCAGGCTGCCATGATTTCTGCTGTCTTGCCTGCATAGTGTGTCAGTTTTATGCTTGTCTTCCTAATATTAGCAGACCTAAGACACTAACAGCTGGAGGCTCCCTAGAGAAAAATTCCGAATTAAGGAGGCCCACTGGGAAAAGCCTGACACAAAACCAGTGGTTTCACCTTGCAGAAACAAGGATGCCAGCATTATTATCTCTTTACAGGGGATGCTTCATGGATATTTTTCCCTACCTCAAAGTAGTGCAGCTCCTAAAGGAGTAAAAGAGCTGATCTTGTGATGAGCGTCTTTATTTTTTGATGAATATAAAATTTCTTTTCATTTTGTTGAAAACTGTCCTGGTTTCACTGGGAGAGGATCCCAGGCCAGCTGTGGTCTGTTAGCCGTTTGGAGTCAGGGCAGTTGACCTGAGCTGTATCCCAGACCAGAAATGTCATGCGCAGTATAAAGGGGGAATTTTGCTGAGGATGAGAGGGGTCTCCTGCTGGGATCTTCTGGTCCTGCTTCTGAGGACTGCTTTCCCATGTATGTGACCACTGTACATTCACTGGGCTGATCATAACTATAACTTACTTTGTACTGGCATTGGTATTAGTGTGGCTGTTTCATTAAATGTGTTTTCATTTCAACCTGTGAGTCTCCTCTCCTTTTCCTGATCCCCCTACTTGGCCGGGGAGAGGTCATCAGGTGACAGAGCAGCCGTTCTAGTTTAACCCTGGATACGGGCTAAATGTAGACAAAACCTCACCTTCTGGGTAGGATAGGCTTTAGGTGGTACTTTTCTCTGCCTTTTTTCCAGTATAACCCTGTTTAAGAATACAGTTCAAGTTGCCTTTTCCCCCAAGTGGCAGATTGGTTGTTTTTATTTGTGCAAACAGATTGTATGGAGAAATTATGGACACTTGTGCTGTAACGCAGATGAAGTCGGTATGAAGACTTAATCATCCTACTGTGTGCTTAGTTTAATTTGGTGAGCTAGTGACTCCTAAATGTGTTTACATTGTGGTAGATAAAGATACAGACGTTCTCAGCCATACTTCTCTTTTGGCAGTTATTACCCATCCACACTTTGAGATTAGGAGTTGAGCTTGACACATTTGATGGACATCATTATATATCATCAATTGCTTCAGATGGTCCAGCTGCAACACTTGGTCTTCTGCAACTGGAGGATGAACTTCTGGAGGTAAAAACCAAAACAACCCCTCCCCAAAATGGAAGTGATATATTTTCTCTTTGCTTAGCCTTAAAAATGATTGTATTAAATTCTAGTTTGGCTTCTGTGTGTCCAATGGTAGTATTCAAGAGTTGGTTGTGGAAGCAGTTTGAGTAGTGCTTTGGAAATCACGTTCACTATTGCAACCTTCCAGCTTCCAGTATATGAAGGGGGCCTACAAGAAAACTGGGGAGGGACTTTTTACAAGGGCTTGTAGTGATAAGACAAGGGGTGATGGCTTCAAACTGGAAAAAGGGGAGATTAAGGTTAGAAATTAGGAAGAAGTTCTTCACTATGAGGGTGGTGAGACACTGGAACAGGTTGCCTAGGGAAGCTGTGGATGCCCCATCCCTGGAAGTGTTCAGGATGAGGGGCTTTGAGCAACCTGGTCTCATGGGAGGTGTCCCTGCCCATGGCAGGGGGGGCTGGAACTGGGTGATCTTTAACATCATTACCAAGCCATTCTATGGTTCCATGATTTCCTTCACTGCTTCATTCCTCCTCTATGGACAAAATGTAAAATATCTTGTGACCTCTTAGTGAACTTCATGGGGGGGGTTGTGAAATTTTTTAACACAAATAGCAGGAGCTACAAGGGCACAGATAATATTTGTGCTGAATGTATCTGTGTCTGTAGTCCTTTAGCTCAGTCTTCTGAGCAATTTGGCATTAGCTTTTGTGGTGGATAATCTTTCCTAATATTTGTCACTCCTAAAAAATTTACAGCAGTCTCAGGAACAGTGGTTCCTGTTATGCATTAGAACTTGCTTGGTGAGTGTTGAAAGACACTTGTGTGTATAAGCTAGTACATCAGTTTGTTTAAATATGTATAAAGAGGTACTTGGGCAGCTTTGACATTATTGGAATCGGACCAGACCTATTTGCTCAGGAAAAATATTTCTCTGATAGTATTAAAACAATACCTATTTTGTGTGTGTGCCTGTATATCCATCAGTATCTCAGCCTGCAAGCGAAAAGACCAATTTCCTATTGAATACCTGCTCTTTGTGGGATATTTTGAATTTGAACCTTTTTTTAATGGATGCAAAGACCATTGCATTGACATCAGTGGGAACAGAATTAGGCCTTCTGAAAGATTAATTTGTTAGGTGTACAGCTCTCTTGCTTTTACTTGTTGTTCACCCTTTAACATCAAAAATTCATACTGATATCACTAAGACCTAAAACATTTTCTTCAGTTATTGCTTAATGGAGGAAATCTTGATTCCTAAAGGAAGGGATTAATGGAATGCTCGAAGTGTTGTTTAAATTCCTTGGCCACCAAACAAAAACTGGAATACAGAAAGCAGTAACGCAGTGCCGGAGAGTGACTTAGGAAACTTTAATTGTATATATTTAACAGTTTTTCTTATTATTAGGTACTTACAATTAAGTTCACAGGTATGTCCAGACCTAGCGAGCATAAATTTTTTTCTACTCTGTAGCTGGAAAAAGAGCCCAACAAAATAAAAATGTGCTCTGGGGCTAAAGCTATATATGCCAGGTTTAGCCCAGAGTATGGGTTTGCAGCCAAGTTATAAATCCCCTTAAGTAGGGGTTTGCAATGGAAAAAGTGACAGCCCCGTTCCCCAAACAAGCAGCTTTACCTGGGTCTGATACAACTGGGATTAAAATGTGATCAGCAAGGAATTTTTTATAATATATAGTGAGGTTGAATGTTGATTATTTTTAATGAGGTGTTTGAATTACGAGAGATTTTTCTCCTCCCCTTCCCCAATTTTAGCTAATTTCATTGTGTTCTTTTTTAGGAGTAAATTGCTTCCTTGTGTCCTTCTAGTTTTGTCAGAAGAATTTCACTCGCTCCTACCTGATGGCACAACTAAGTGGAGCGGTGTGGTGAATAAATGGGGTGTAGGGCAACATGTGTTTAGAGGCTGATTTCTGGCAGCTGCAAAAGAAGAACTGGGAGTCCCCCAGTCTGCCCGGGAGTGCGCAGTAGCTCTTCTCCATCAATCACAGTATTCTGAGAAGCGCTGGTAACTTTCCACCGCACTGCCACTCTCAATGCATTAAAAAATCCTTACGCATAGATACTTCTGCTTAAATAATTAACTAATGGATTAGCCTGATAGCTCAGCAGTTGCTGGAATTCTTACAGAAAAAAGCCCCAAACCCATAGCAGTTTGTCTCACCATGTTGGAGGCCAGTTACACCGCTCTGAATTTTTCTCCTTGGCTGGGTTATAGTGTGAGAGGAGCTCTGTGTTTCGCAGCAGGATAAGCTGTATTTACACTGTAAAAAAGGAAAAATGTGGGGGAAAAATAGACGTGATCAGGAAGAAAATGGTAGCTGAAGTGAGATTGCTGTGCAGTCTTGCACAAGACTGGGTCCCTCGTAAGAAAAAGGTGGTCTTGGAAGCATATGAGGGGAGCTCTGCCTCAAATACATCTGTACAGAGGTGTGTACATCCACGTTGTGTATTTCCATGCTGTATTTTCATGGATCAAATCTGAGTTCATCTACATTAGCATTGCAGTTTGGGCATGGAGTGAATTTTTTGATTAATTGCTTACTGCAATTGTTTTCTTTTTACTACATAAACATTCTGGCATGATTTTTGTAGGATCTGTTTTCATTTCAAACACTTCGTTACATTTGAAACAACTGACAAAGTTGTGCAAGTTCTGACTTCAGGTTTTTTGATCAGAGCTCAAAATCTCCGTTTCCCTAAAATAGTTTGGAAAACTAAATTTTTATCTTCCTTAAATTCAAACACATAATGCTAGAAAAGAAATTCCCAACAAAGGAACAGGGGAGAATGAAATAACAATGCTGGGAAAAACTTAGGCTAGGAGAAGTTATGAGCAGAAGACAAGTTAGGGGAAGCTCAAGAGAACAGAGAGGTGATGTAGCAGAAGGTAGTCACAAGATCTTGCAGATGAAGTTTAAATCCTGCAGCAACTCTCCTGTACTTCAGAAGCACGCGGTAATCAAACGCCACGGGCTTTGCCAGAATCCCGAGGTGAAATGAGACATTCACATTCAGCTGGGCAAAGAGATACATGAAAAAATAATTAATAAAAGAATCTGGTTGATATCCTTTTAATTATCTTAGTGTGAATGTGTGTTTCCCCTTCTGTGCAGGTAAATGGAGTTCAGCTGTATGGCAAATCCCGCCGCGAGGCAATCACTTTTCTGAAAGAAGTGCCACCCCCCTTTACGTTGGTTTGTTGTCGGCGGCTTTTTGACGATGGCACCGAGTCCCTTGTGGATGAACCCACCGTGGGAGTTTCCCCTCCAGAGCAAAAGGTAGACTTCTCCTGTCATTCAGTTGTGTGAAAGGACAACGGCTTTTTGAAGAAATGCATATAATTCTGAGACAGTGATTTACCTTTCTAAAGACAGCGGGTTTGTTCTCCTTTGGGATCCAGACCACTTTACGGTCTCATATAACATTTCCTAAAATATATAGTTATATGAGGCAGTTCTGGTTTAAATTGTCATATAAAGCTGCCTTTGACATTCACTTTGGGCTCATAAGGGCTAGCTGGTGTTTCAGTGAAAGACAGTTCATGTTTGCAACACGGGGAACTCAGCAGCCTCTACAGGTTGGTCATGAGAAATTTCATTGTACTGTAAATACAAGGTAGGTAAATGATGGAGCCAGCGTGCTGACTATGGACATCCCATTCATCATTCTTACACTTAATAGGGGAGTGAGAGCTCTGAATTATACTAAATCACATCCTTGCCACCATTAGCTGATTACTTCCACGTTCTGGGGAGGTTTTTATAGAACTGGGAAAAAAATGAAACAGTGTTTCTTTCCATTGCAGAAGCTTTAAAGTCTCAGACTAAAGCTTGATGCTTGCAATGGTTGTTCCTATTTATAAAAAGTATTTGCACCTTGTCTTCTCATCTTTTTCTTATTTTCTCATCCAATTTCCTCTAAGGTGGAGAGTTAAAAAAGAAATATGGATGTTTTGTGGAAGAATAAGGTGTACAGTATTACACCTTCTTGTACAAGGCCCTTTCTGTTGCAGTAACACTCGTTCCACTCTGGTTTTTGATGTTGAACTTTACCAAACATTTTCCACATGCACCCTGTCGGTTGAACATCTTTGCCATAAGGTGATCCTGAGTTGAGCAGAGGTTGCCCTCTCCTTAGAGCAATCTCACGGTATTTCTGCTTTCTTTTGTCAAAAGTATCAAGAAAGAGCCAGTGGAAGAAAAATTTCTCTGTGTAAAAGGCATATTTGTCCAAAGAAATAAAGTTAAATCAGTGTGAATTTAATGGCACAAGACTTTTAATGTTTTCCTCGGGACATCACGCACTGATACTTTGCAAAGATTGTGTTGATAAAATAGCAGTAATATTACAACACACGTTTCAAGTTAGATAACAGAAGATGCCTTTTTCAAAGTTGTATTTATGAGGTTGTCCTCACCCAACAAAACTGGGTAACTCTACCTCTTTCTTTAGCACCTTAACATAAAAATTGTGAAATAATCTGCTTTTTCAAATTAGATACTATTCGTGTAGTTACAATATCAGATTTTTGTCTTTGCTTATTTAATGCCACAAGTATCGGATGTGCCTGATCATCTGGTCTTTCTGTTAGCTGTCTGTGCTTAAATCTTTTATGCTAAGATATTTATTTTTCCTTTATGCATCTAATGGGACAGTTGAAGTTCACCAGCGTGTAACAGGTTAGTAATATTATAACAATTCATTTGACTAATACATGGATATTTGAATGCCAGGCTGGGCTCCGATGCTCAGAACCTGTAGGCATAGTCCCAGGGGAGCATCCAGGGCAGCAAGCTGGAGAAAACTGGATGCATAATGTTCCATGAAGTTGTAGTTCCATAAAAGGTCATATTTTAGGGCACGTATGAGCCATTAATAATTAAAATATTGAAGGAACAGTGTTTGGAAAGAACTGAAAGAATAGTATTTGGACAAGAGTATTTTTATTTTTCAGGTGAAACCAGAGGAAGACATCAATCCTGAGGAGGAAGAAGGGGAATTAGCATTATGGTCTCCTGATGTGAAGGTTATTGAACTGGAGAAAGACAAAAATGGTTTAGGATTCAGCATTCTAGACTACCAGGTATATACTTTTCTGTATAACTAAATACTAAAAATCCCTTTCATTTTGTATGGTGCCTTAAAAATGTTTTGTGACGTGGATTACTGGGTAATCAACTTGGTTCTTGGACCTAGAAACCGTGTAGGCAAAGTAATTTATTTTGAGGCCAACTCTATAAAGTATAGCGTAGAGCTTGTTCTAAACAAGTCTGATCATCAGACGTGATAAAGTGCAAAATCTTTAATCAAACTCCACCTCATAACGCTGAATTTAGTGGCTAAATGTTGGGGCAAGGTTGGCTTTTGTTTTGTTTTAACTTGAAATGACTTTTCAGCTATGAGTGTGGCAAACAAACTTTCTTGGGTATTGCAGCAGCATTTCCTATGTACCAAATTTAACGAGTCTTTTGCTTTTTCTCCTCTTACTGCCCCAAATCACCTTTCATTTATAAATGGAGTGTAGACCCGTGCTGCTCTGTGATCTGTGGTCCCACTCAAGTCATGGGAAGATTCACTCCTGTTTTCAATTGAGCTATGAAAAGTAGAGTTTGCAGAGGTAGCTTCACCAGGACTGTCCTTCATATTCCGAACAGAACATCAGGGCTGACAGGTGACAAGTCTTTAATTGGGGGAAAATTCTACTAAAATTAATGAATCCTTCTTTCAAAAATATTGGCTTCAATTAAATACAGAGGAACTCTCAAAATCTGTAGTCAGAATGAAATAGTCTTCATATTTCTAGTCAACGTGATGTATTTCTAAACCTCTAGCTATCATATTTATAAGGAAATAAAATAGCTGGATCACTCTTCATAATAATATACACATCACATCTGAATTCTGCCTGAACATTGTAGTTTAATAAAATGTGTTCAACTGTTGTGCATAAATGTCAAGTGATATAAAATTCACTTTTTGATACAATAAGGCATGAATTGAAAACGAATTAGAATGGAAAAAAAAAAATAAATTTGGAAGCGTTATGCAAAACCATTAATTCTATATTTTACCAGTGTGATTTAAGATTACTGAAAATAGATCCCGTTAGTCATTTTCGCTGACACATGTTGTGTTGCAGTGCCAGCTTTACTGTAGAGTTGCTAGGAGTCTTTGCAGAGCAGTAATACACAGATTTGCTTTTAAGTTCTCATATAATCAGAATTAATGAAGGCTTTAATAACAGGCTTTTTATTTACTTATTCGCAGATGCAAATACATGAGCAATGTTGTGGTACTTTCAGCTAAATTTAAATACATTCTAATCAATTCTAAATGAGTGGTAAACCACTTAATCTCAGATCTTTATAATTTCAAGATATTTATGTATAAAGTATGCTCTTTTGTTTGGGATTTGCCTCTTAGATCTTTTACAGTTTTCATCATCTGCAGATTAATTTTTAGAGAGAGATATCTGCGACTGTGTGTGTGTTTATGTAAATACATCCATCACATTCTTGAGTGCAGGGCAGAGAAAATAAATAATTGTCCGTGCTGGATTGGAGGCGGGAGGAAAAAAAGTATGTGGTTCCTGGGAACAGAAAAGCAGATTTGCTGAGAAGCACAAAATTACAGTGAAGGGTTTAATTGTGGCTTAAAGGACCCGGAGACCTAACTCTGTTTTCTACACTTCTTTTTGCAATTTTACTCTTCTTTTACAAAATGAGAGTTGGTTTGTTTTCTTTTTTTTTTTAAGCACCGACTCTTTGTTTTGCAAGAAAAGATTCAAGCCTTCCAATGGCAAATGCCACTACTTTGTATTATTAAATGACACGATTTAGCCACCGTTGGCTTTGTTCTTCTGAAGTAATCCTATGATTTGGGTGGGTTTTTTAGTTGGCTTTTTATGAAGATGTGTATTTGTGTGGCCTGGCTTCACGGTGCATCAGTGAGAGACCAACCTTTCGAGACTCCCAGTAGTGTTGATGGAGGTTGGGTGGGAGGAAGATAACTCCCTAAGGGATGATTCTGAGCAGAAAGCCTGTTTGTGGTCCTCATGACGACACACGTAAGGACCGACTCACTAAAAACGGTGGCGCGCTATCATTCTATCTCCCTTCCCCTCACATCAAGGTATGATAACATCTTTGAAACGCTACCGCAGTACCAGTGGATTCCAGCCCATTTGTGGTAAGAGACTGGTGACTCTTATCTGTAATATTTAAGAAGCCCTGAAATCCAGCTCGTACCGCCGTGTTCATTTATGACAGTGAGCGATGCCAGATGCGCTGCAGCGCTGGAAGAATGCACAGCAATTAGAGACCGGGCTGCTTAACGGGGCTGTGGAAGCCTCTTCCTACCGATTTCCGTTCATATTTGGCATTTGTTTTTAAAGCACAAGGCTTTTTATTTTTATCTTTCCATCTTAATTTTGATTATAGAATTAGATGTGGTGCTGAATACTCACCTGGTATAGAATTTATCATTTTTGTCATCTCGTTTTCTCAAAACTGACTTCATACGTAGTGTAAAGGGTATTTGTGCCTCGGTTCTCTAAAACCCTGTGCTTCCCAAGTCAGCCCCCGAAAACCAGGACTAATAAAAACTCTTTGTGAGGTAGAACAGGGACCTGAGTACGTAGAAAACTGAATGCTGAGATGGAGAAAATATTACTCTGGTATATTAATTATTAATGGACTGTCTTTCTAATAATGTTTCATCTATCAAATAAACGATAAGCATTTCCCAAGTGACTTGCAGGATATTCCCAGAAATGTACAAGCATAATTCCAATGCCTATATATTTTAATGAACTAATTACAAATTAATTATACCAATTATGCCTAATCAATAGTATTTCTACATTGTCCTGTGTTTTCTTTCGTCTGTCATTAGGGATTTAGATGCTTAAAACAGAGCTGCCTTCTTTTAATAAGGTCCTCTTAGGAACCTGTGCGGATCTTCCAAAACTTTGGGATACCAGTAGAGAAATAGCCTTGCCCTCTTTGCTGTAACAGGACTATATTTAGATAGGATACTTTTCAGGTTCTCATGATCACTTTGTATTAAAAGAACCTTTTTTCCCCTTTGCTGAATGTCCTAATTTACAATTATGTGGTAGGAAATCTCTGATCTTTGAGACAGCTGCTGTGCCAGCAAGGTCAATCCTTGGCAAGAGGGGAGGTGGATGGGGAGGCTGATCTTAAGATACTAAAAATTAAATCAAAATTTCATTAAATTAAAGAAATTTAATGGAAAAAACCTAGTATTCTTCAAATGATCAGATTTTTTTTTCCTCCCAGTATGATGGTTTATTTAGCTACGAAACATCGAAGAGGTCTTACACTGAAATCTTCAGTGTATTTTTCCATTGTCACCACTGTGTTGGGATCTTGTCAAAGTTCTTAGGCTGGGCGTTGCTTTTTCTTGATAATGCTCAGATGAAAAGCCCGCGGAAGGAGAGGCTCAGCAGCCACGCCGACAGGCTCTGCGTGCGCCGCGCTTTCTTCACCTGATAACGCGCCCGGCTCAGCAGAGACCTGAGGAGCAGCAGCGCGGTGCTGGTGATTCTGTCTTGAACAGGGGGACCCTGCCCCCCTTCTGCCCATTAAAAAGGTGTGCTGTTCGGTCTTCTGGCCAACTTCTCCGTGAAGCAATATACTCTACCTCCCTTAATTTCCTCGTAATTTCACTTGGAGAAGTTGCTCTCTTTTTCACCTCTTAACTAACTTTTATGTAGTGTTGCTGGCACAGTTAGCGGCAAGTAGGTTTTGATGGTGAATGAGGGACCCAGTGCGTTGTTTGTGGAGTGCTTTGGGATCATCTGGGATGCGAGGGGCCACGGTAAGAGTATTTATTGTTCTTTGTCAATAGACGTGCAAGTATCCAGCTTAACTGTAACTTTGGCTGGCCCGAAGCTAAACCTCCAAGCCAGCTAGTCAAGAACTAAGCCATTGTTATTAGGACCAACCTCTTCTCTTAAAAAGAAATTAAAATGGATGAGGATGTGGTATGTCATCAGCTTAAAATACAGGAGAAACGCTTGTATAAAAAGGATGGTGATCCCAGGGTGTTAGAGCAAGAGGAAATAAAAATCACACCAGGTGAAGGCTTCTAGAGAAAAAGGCGAGATCACAGTAGTATAAAAAGTACTTTGAGTGGCCCTGAAAGAGTGTTTACCAAAGACCTGATGCGTACAGGCCAAGAGATTCTGTGAGTAATGTTTTACAGAAATATTGGAAAAACCACAGGTAGCTGAATTGCAGATTTCTTGAGGCAGTATTGACCAGAAGGTAACTTGAATGGTCTGATGAGCTTTTATCAAATTAAACAAAAAGCTGAATGGACTTTACGTGGAGCTTAATTTACTGTGCTTTGAAGTCAGAGTATTTTAAAGCAGCTGCTTTAAAGTGCGTGAAACTGGAGAGGACAAGGGTTGGAATAGAGAGGGCTGACATTTTACATGGCTCTTAGGAATGCCTGTGAGATGCTGTTTCTCTCCATCTATGCTTGAAAGGTAAGTCCCCAGTGTCCAGCTGCTATTGCACAGTGCCCAGCTGCCCTATAGAGCTGTGGGGCTGTAGGAGCCTATGGGCTCACCTGCTCCAAGCAGATGTAAACATCTCCCAGCCATGGAAGCAGCAAGAGGCATTTAAGCACTGTTAACAAGCTTCAAGTTACCCAGACCTGGAACAGCCTGAAGTGTGCCTGGCTCAATGCTTAAGGGGGCTCTTACCTTGGAAATAGGGACTCCACAGATGCCTTATTCCTGGGTGTAGCTTTATTATCACTCCCAGCTTTTTCTCACTGTAGAACTGGAGTCTTTTTTTTTTTTTTTTGTGTGTGCTGCACATTCAGCAGGTTATGTTTTGTCCTTCTCCCAGGGAGCATGGGAAACAATTGTTTTCTTTTTTATAACAAAATCACTGCATAGTCATTCACGGCAGGAAGTGAAGCAATTTAAGCGTCTCCAAATATCTTTCTTCTTTTCTTTACGCCCCAAACAAACAGGCTCCAGATGTAGACTTAGAAAAAAGCAAAGTGACTTCTTGGTTGTAGAAGGTGGTATTCAACTAGATAATATTTTTTTTTTTATTATGATTATTTCTTGGACTGTTCAACAGCGAGATGCAGACTGGAATGCTTTGACTTGTTGCTGGCTAAACGTTTGCCCTCTTGTGATAATTTGAGCTTTGTCTGTCTTGTGATAAGTTTGTAACGAACAAAGCAGCATATTCACGTCCTTGTTAAGCACATTTTCACCTGATCATGTGATGGAAACCTGTGGCTTACTGGCAAAAGCTGCACAGCTGTATTAAAAAGCAGTTTTACAATGGCTATCAGCTTGGTTCTGGGAAAACTGATAAAGGCAGCTTTTCTCCCATCTCTACAACCCATCCACATTCATTAACATCAAAGTTCTGTAAGCCTCAGTACCAACTGTGTTGGTACTCATCTCACGGAGGATTTGCTTCTCTCCCCCTATGGGAAAGTTCTGCATCCTTTAAATCATATTAAGCTGCTTCATTTGTAAAATAATTCTTAGTGTGTCATGAATTGAATTTAGTGTAGCTTTTTGAAAAATTCTCTTGGAGTTCAGCTTAAATACAACTTTTCAGGACTGAAGAGCTGGTGAGCGCAGTCGAGCACATTCCTGGTAAAGTTTCTAGGGCATTCATGATTAGTGGTTTCCAAAACCTCAGTGCAGCAGTCCTAAAAGCATTGGGAGACCAGAAACCACTTGAATAAGAAATCAAAGAGACTGTATCTCAGCAAGAGATACGGAGAGGAACAGCTTCCCGAGGAGCTGGAGAACATGGGTGCAGGAAGTCACGTTAGGGCTTGGGCATGTCGTGACACCAGGGGCTCGGAGGGGTCATCAGGCTGACTCTAAGTGAGAAGTGAGGACAGAACCTTCTGCACAGAGTGGAGTGGCACATCCCGGGCACAGCCTGGATCTGTTCCTGTGTGGGCTGCTCTGGGTGTTCCTGCATTGGCAGGGGGGTTGGACTCGATGATCTCCGGAGGTCCCTTCCAACCCTACCATTCTATGATTCTGTGATCCTAGGGGCAGCCCTCCTGTCTTTTGTGAGCTGCAGCAGCCCGTGCTCTGGACAATACCTGAGTTTGCAGGGAAACTGGAGCATTACCGAGAACATCTGTTTTTCTTTGGTTTGTCGCATATCCTTGAAATAAATGCTAAGCAGTATTATTATTAACCTTTAGAAATGTTTTCCCTATTCCCCCAAATTCTACAATCTGGTTGTTCTTTTTCATTTCCTGCTAGGAAGAATAGCTTTTAATAAAAACAAAAAACCCCAAACCAAAGAAATTCATTATTATTCCACAGATGTCTTCTGCCTGCAGGAGAAGGCGAGAATTTAAAGGGACAAAACTGTGGCTTGATTTTCTGTTGGCAAATCTCAGCAAGGGTAAGATAATGTAGATGAGACTAGGGGAAACCATGCAACTGAGTGCTGATATCTAAAAGCTGCTTTAGTCTTTCCATGAGCACGTGGAGACAGTGGAGCACTGGGCGTGTAAAAGCTCAACCCAGACAGCTTTGTTGTTCTGAAGCGATGAGATCTGAGGCGCTGATGGATAAGCATGAAGAAATCTGAAGGCTGGTGGGAGTTATGAGGTATTCTGTTTTCTTAAAACCTCACCCTCCTGGAAGATGCTGCTCCGCAAATCCAAATAGTACTGCTGTACTCAGAGTTTTTCCGTCTTTTCCCACTGCGTTTCACAGTGGCCTTAAAATTCTCAGCAATGTTTTTTGCCTACCCTTCTGTCTTCTCCACCATCCATACTGTTGCAAGTCTTCTTTGGGCCAAGTCACTGTTTGCAGATCCTTGTTGCAAAAATTGGCCCGTCCTGTCTCCCCACTTTTCTTTTGTAGCTTTTTCTGTAGCAAATCTTCCGTAATTCGTTTGCTGGTTACGATGCAAGCTCTCCATGCAGAGAGCTCTGGTTTGTTTGAGAAAAGATACTGCACTTCCACAGACTGTTACTGGTGTTGAGGTCAGCACAGCTAACTGGTGGACGTGCTCGCTGGGCTGTCCTGGTGGATTTTTTGTTCAGGGATTATTTGAATTTGAAAGCTGATCAAACTGAGAATGCGCAGTAAGACCACTGACTGTAGGTTACGTAGGTGATACCGGTTATCATTTTTCCCGTGGCTCATTGATATTTTTTCTTTTTTCTTTTCCCACACCTCTCTATCCCTTCTTTATCTCATCACACAGTGGCTTTCCTCCATTTCCTTATGAGTTCAGGGTTTTTTTTCTTATCTCTTTGGCTTTTCCCTGTAGTCAGCATTCAGTGTGTTTTTTCTGGAGCTGGGAAGTATAAGATATTAAGAGAGTCTAATGAATGTAATCCCTGTGACTTTAGCTCTGTTGAGAGCAAATATGAAAGGCGGATGAAACCGCAGGTTGATTGAGAAGTTTGATAAATTACAAGATAGTGGCGTGCACCTCAGTCCAGTGCACAGTGACACTTTCTAAACCACCATAGTCAGTGCCTATCTTTGATCTTTTTATTTGAGAATAGCAGCAGTGTGTAAGATCTTTTTTCTTTTGATCATTTCTCTGGAGGCACTTCGGTCCCAGCTATCTGCCGCGTATCCCTCTTCCGCAGCAGACGAGCGCTGACTGCGAAGTGCTCGCCAGCTCTGCCAGCCCTGCGCGGGTTTGAGTCACTGCCGGCCACCGTGTTCGTTCTTGCTGTAGAAGACTGATACGATTTCAGATCACAGATGATGAAAACCCAGGATGGGAAACCGATTGTGCCACCTACTCTTATTTTGCTGTTCTCTCACCTCCTTTGGGTGTGGCTCTATAGGTTTTGTTTATGGTTTTGGGGTTGGTTTTTTTTTTGCTTTCTCTGTGAATTCCTGTGTCTTTGCTGACATTTCCCACCACGGAAGTTTTGATTAATTCTGTCTGCACGCTAGAGCTTCTGAAATTCATTGCTTTATTCCCTCACTGCAGATCAATAAATACTTATGTTTTATTTCCAGTGCTTTGGCTTACATCACAGAAAAGTTCAGCGTTCCTCCTTGAGTACCGTTCTGTATTTTAGTTTGTATTACTTCAGCCCATCAGCCCGTAGTTTATTTCTCTGCTACAGCCAGAGGCCATGCATTGTGTAGTCTTCTTCCAGCGTAGTCCTGTTGACTGCAACCTAACGTGAGTGGAAGAGGCAGAAACAATTTGATCTTAGAGGTCCTTTCCAACCATAATGATTCTGTGTCTTAAACACTTTGATTTTCAGTCCAATTGTCCGGGCAGTGGATCTAACAAAAACTAGAACGCTTTCTCAGGGATGTTTCGAGTACCTTTGGCAGTTCCTACGGCCAACTCCTGTAAAGATGTTGGAGTGCTGGAACAGAAGGGTTTGGACCTTGAGTCTCCATCCTGAATTGAGACCGCCTTAAGGAAGAAGTTGGACCACGCGCTGGCTCTTCCCCTTTCTGTCAGGAAGTACTTAGTGTCTTTGGGAAGGCTGCAAGTTGTCCCTCGTTCTTGACTCTTGCATCCCGTAGGCATCGTTGGTGCGTGCGTGAAGGGTGGCTCTGCGGAGGGGGTGGGTGGCACCTCGCAAAATGAGAGCGTGGATGAGCATTTTGAGTCATTGCACAACACTGAGCATCCAGGTAAATCACTTCCTGCGCAGTTCTGCCTTTGTTCTACACAATAGTAGGATGAACCTAAAATGCTTTTTGGTCCTTTTCATGGCTGACGAGCGGATGTTCCTTGCACATTGTGCTACTGTGCTGTGCTGAGGAGTCCTCCAATCTGATATCTTACTTGCAAACAGAAGAGTTTTAAATATGGCTATGTGTGTTAGACCTGGAAGTGGTCCCATGCAAAATGTAATGAAGCTGAGTTGCTCTGACCTCTGAGCTCTAACATGTGTTTGTTTTGGCTCTCTCGCAAGAACCTGCAGTATACAAATTGGCACTTGTAAAATTGTTCGGATAAATCAAAATTGGGGGGGGGGGGAAGTTTCAAACTGTTTCTTTTGGGATCTTTTGCCATGCTATTTTTGATGTGTGTTTTCAGAGGAGTGTTTTTGTGGCAGCAGGCAGTTTGTTGCTTGAAGAAAGCTAAAATATTCTAGGAAGTCAGGCTAGCTGAATTTAGATCTTAAGTGATGCCAAAACTAATATAGCCACTAACTAAGTGAGAGTGACTTTGCACAGTAAATGTCAGTCACCCGCAGCTTTGTCTTACATTTTCATATGAGCCTTTGAAAAAAGGAAAACACAAACAAAACCCCAGAAAACGTGGTAGCTCCTTACATCCAATCGAGTTGTAGCTACAGCCTACTGCAGAGGGGAGAG
>JAAGNO010004898.1:48170-97040 GCA_033439905.1 Ceryle rudis
CAGCCTACTGCAGAGGGGAGAGGGGCTGCTCCTCATCCTCTGCGCACAGCCGGGGCTCTGCTGGGGCTGGGGCTGGACAGATGGGGCTGGACCTGTCAGAGCATAAACGCCTGGGGCCGTGCGGGAGCTGGGCTGGCCTGGAGTGCCCTCTCTTGGCTGCTGCAGAAACCTCGCGTTTTGGTCAGGACGGGGAAAGAGTCGCTTGTTAGTGTTTTAATTTTCCAGTGCAATGGACAGAAGTAACCTGTATTGCTTATGTTGCCAGATCTCCTTCCTAAGGGCCTCTCAGAGCTAACTGTGTGTGAGTCTTTGGTGCCCATGGCAAATCCCCATCCCTGGAGATACTTAAAGATGCGGTGCTGAGGGACATGAACAACCTGCTCTAGCGGGAGGTGTCCCTGCCCATGGCAGGGGGGTTGGAACTGGGTGATCTTTAAGGTCTCTTCCAACCCTGACGATTCTATGATTTAGTGGTGACCTGGCAGTGCTGGGTTAACACTTGGACTCAATGATCTTAAAAGTCTCTTCCAACCAAAATGATTCTGTGATTCTAAGTTCGAATCCCTCGCTTGAAGCCCCACAAAAGTTGCGCGCTCCAGCAGCATTGCACGTAGGACTCTGTTAACTTGGTGCTCCTGGGACTCTTAACATTTTAGCAGAGCTCAGATTTTTAAGAGACTTCATACTGCTCCGAATCCAGGGATCCCAGAGGCAGCAACTGCAGTGGCCCCTGCTTGACTCTGCACTGCTAAATGAATCCAGAACAAATGAGGCTCTGAAAATAAGAAGAAAAATTTGACACCTGGACTCCAGGAAACATTTGTGGATTTTTGATGAGGAGCAGTAGGGGGGGAAGGGAAAACCTATGCTATAACGTAGTTAAATATATGGTGTGCTAAGTATGAATAAATTGTGACTATTTTAAACAAGTTCATATATTCTGTGGCTGGCTCGAGCACAAAGGAATAGACAACAGCTACAACACACTAGTTCCTCAAAGGGTTACCTGGAGGCCAGCATCCTGGGCTGCTGCTGGTACAGGGCAGTGGTCAACTTTCAGCGTTTATACAACTGGCAAAATTTTTTACATGTAATTCTTTTCTTAAAAAGGAATTTGTGTCAGTGCTTGTGAGTTAAGGGGTTTTGTCTCCTGATAGCCTTCCTCTGCAGTCCGATTCCTTTCCTCATTATCTGTGAATGATTCACTTGCATCCAGGAATCCTTCAGTAAACTGAAGTTAAAAGTTCCTCTTTAAATGTACCATGCCCAGTTCATGCCCATTTTAAGATGACCACATTTCTTGGGGCTGCCTTGTGCACACTCCTTCTGCTGTAATGCAAAGAAAGTCATGTACTAATTTCTTGAACCGTTGAAGTTGAGTCTCTTCTGTATTCCAGCCGAGTACCGTTACAGCAACATCGTAGCTCTGGGTTTGGGGAGGGAGTTTCTACCCAGCCTGTAAACTACCATCTGAGCAAATGAGCCTTTCACTTTAAAGCAGAGACTGAAATCCCGTCCTGACTGGTAGTGACTAAAAAATCACTGTTATCTGGCTTCATTTGAGCCAAGTCAAATGAATCGGGAGCCTTAGGGTGGGTGTGTGGTAGCAGTTAGTGCTGGTTAGCATCCTCAAATGGCACTAGTTGGTCTGTTAACATGGAGGTGGCCCCAGAGTCCATCAGGGCAGTGTGGGAGTGAAGTTGCCTTTTGCAGTTAGTATAGAAGGTGAGAATCTGGTTTTTAGCCTGCCGCCAGCCCCGCTTTCTTACAAAAACAAGGCAACAACCCACACAGTCCAGTTGCCCTGCCTGTTTACAAAATGTGACTGAATTCAGCGTTTGCCGTCCTGTTTTAGCAGGTGCTGATCTTTCGGGTGTATTGGGGTTCGAGTGGCAAGGCAAGGTTTCCAAAAAGCCTTCTTCCTTTTGTTTTGCTAAGAAAAAGCACAGTGCAATCCACAGCGACAGCCACCCTCCTGATTAATGACGGCAGATCTGTGTTACTAATTACACCTTGAAAATCAGCCGGTCTGTGGCTTCACGTGCGGCTTTTGTTGCGTTCCTCGTGGCCATCGATTTGCGGTCGCTGGGAACCAGCGCTGCTCGACCTGCTGGCTTAGTCCCCTCGCTCTGTAGTTTATGCTGCTCTTCTCTTCCTGTACAACAGCTCCCTCTGCTTGAAAGCAGCAGCGTAATTACAACCCCTGTTTCGTATTTGCCCGATCGACGGGTTTTAATATGGGTCTCTTTTAAGATTTTCTGTGGCTGCTCTTCACGAAGCAGTTGAGATGCACGGCTTAGGCTCGTGCGTGCTGCAGAGCAGTGAAGAGAACCGTGCTGCTCTCAAAACTTCACTGCGTAGGCTCTGTGGATGTTTGCAGGAACTCTTAGCCTCCTTTTGAGCATGAGGATTAAAGCTGATTGGAACACTTTTTCAGTTAATTTATCTCTAACCAAAACACGGTGATTTATTGAAGCCAAAATGGTTTTTGTTTCGGTGAAAATTAAAGTTGAAATGGGACTGTTCCTTATCAGAAATGTGGTAGGTAGGCCACTGGCCTTGAATATCTGCACAGAAGAAGCTGATGGTGAGATTCCCATGTCCTACTTAAATGGTTCTGATCTAGAACCCAAGAAAGAACAGCTTTGGATCAGATGGAGCAGGGATTTGAGCCTGGTTCTCCCACATTCTCAGCCAGCACCACGATGACTGGGTCAGTCATTCACTTGCAGATTTTTGCCAGCTTACCTCCATCAGTAAGGATGAGTGCCGGTTTTGTTTTGCTCATTTTTTTTATCAATATAGCTAAGCCAGCAAAAGTCATATTATAAAAGCTGTTTTGTCAGCAAAGGTGTCGTTCTGCTGAGAGAGCGTTCAGCCATTTAGGGAACCAGCGTAAACCTTGCTTGCCATGGCAAGATGAGCCCACGATAGCAAAACTTCCTGGTTGAATTCTATTAGCAAAGCCTTCCTAACGTGAGCAGAGCCTTCCTTGCTCAGAAATGCCTGTCTCAACACCATCCTGGTTTTACAAAGAAGTCCAAGAGGTTATTCTTATTTTGCAGGGGAACAAACCCCCAAAAAGAAAAGCATCTCAAAAGTCCTCATCAAACAAAGTGTTTGTTCTGTGGGCAGCCGTCATCGGGACGGTTCGGCACACGGTTCTGTCGGCAAGGGCGGGCGAGGCCGACTCTCTACACAAAGGGCAGCAGGAACTTTGCAGTTTCAAAATTCAACGCTCTTAAAGCGAAGCCTCTCTTTTTTTTTTTTTTTTTTTTTTTTTTTTATAACATCTTTGAATCGTTTGCGTTATTCTTCTAGACTTCCCTCATTCTTATTTCTCAAACATTTTCCAAAGCGTATGCGGCACGCGGCCGGGCTGCCGTTGGAAACAAGCGCAAGCCTTTCCCCTCGGCATTGTGCGAGGCAGGTTTGAGCAGAAACAGTCGGACAGCCCCAGCATATTGGCACAGGTTCAGGAGGCAGAGCACCATTGCACAGCAGAGGCAGGTTGCTGGGCTTGATTATCAAGACATGATACTCGCAAGGAAGCCTCTTCTGTGCGATGCGTGATACCCAGTGCTTGGGAAGATTATAAAACGGCAGGATTAAGCAGTGGAACAGGAGAGAATTATTAGTAATATGTATTTACTTGAATTCAGCTTCAGCGTGGCTCTTTTCCTGCTGAACCTGAATTTCAGTTCTCTAGTTTCAGCCATTTACAGATATTGCATTCATTGCCTCATGTGTTTGCACATACCTTAAAAACCCCACGTTCCCTGGAAAGCAGTGTATAGTTATATAAAAAAATAAAAAGAGTTAAAAAAGCATTCCTCTTTTCAAATTAACACTGAGGTGCTGAATTCATGGTGGTCTTTGTGATTTCAATTCCACCCTTTTTTTTTTTTTTTATCCCTCCCGTGCCCTGAATAAGATGCGAGTCCTGAGGGAAAAATAGTCCATGATTATGCATTTGAAGACCCAGTGCATAGAAGGAGTGGGTTTGAACTTTATGAGCCCTTAGCAAGGGGGAGAAAGGCTCATTCTAATCTTAAACAAATAAGAAAACAAACTAAAAAAAACCCCAAACCGATATAAATTTGGGTTGTGTGTATTTCTACTACCATATAATAACTTCTGATCTTTTCATTGGATTGAGGATGAATTTTTCAATGGCTGAATGCATGATAGAAATGGTACATGACACAGTGCAAAGGCTAATGCTGGGGGGAAAAAAAAACCCATTAAGTGAGTATATTTGCATCAGTTTACAGCCTCCCCGATGTGTATAATATTTTTCTACTTCACATTCCTCTGTCTGTGCCACCACAGCGTTCCTTGTCTTCGGTAATCATCTTAGTGACTGTTCTGTGGCTGTCCCCTGTGTTCTCTGTTAAGGAAGCTTCATGAGTGGAGAAAATGTCTTTTATAAGTTGGCAGGCAGATTTGACAAAGCAGGAGCAGTGCAGTAGCGTAGCAAATGTCTATTTCTATGCTGTTCCGTGAACATTTGGGGTTTGAATTTTGATTTTTCATGTAATAATATTTTTAATTAAATTTCTAATCTTGCAATGATTTCTTTTAACATCAGTTTTGCTGCTACGAAGCCCTTGAACGGCACGCAGAACGGCTGGTTTATGTAACATTAGCATGTCACAGGCTGGATGGAGGCTTGTGGAAGGGTGCCAGTGTTGTTTGTCTGTTTGCAGCTTGGCCTGGCCATTCCTCTGCGTGTAAGAAGAGGGCAGGCAGGGTATCGGTCAGCTTTCAGATCGTAACATTTCTTAATGGTTTAGGCAAGTGACAGAATATCTTCCTAGTGCAAACCTTTCTTTTTGTAATCTACAAGCTTTGGCGCTCTCAGTAGACAATCCTTTTGAACGTCTCGGCAAGCTTCAGTTCTGTAGCGTTAGATAATGAATGTGACATAGCATTTTTCGGAGGACTTTCACTTTGTAAATTATTTTTTTTTAATTATTTTATTTCCCCCCAGGATCCCTTAGATCCAACAAGAACAGCCATTGTGATCAGCTCTCTGGTGGCCGGCGGAGTAGCCGAGCGTCGGGGTGAGCTTCTCCCGGGGGACCGCTTGGTGTTTGTAAATGAGCAATACTTGGACAGTGCCACGTTAGCGGAGGCAGTGGAAGTGTTGAAATCTGTGCCCCCAGGTACAGTTTCTCTTGGAATCTGCAAGCCTTTGGTGGTAAGGACTGATTTAATTAATTCTGTTTAATTCTATGACATGTGTGGACTGGGTTGTTGTATCTGGGGGGGTTGGAAATTCAGGGCAGAAGTAAGTATGCTTGTGGAAATCTAGGAGGCTGCTATGCACACACCTCCTCACATCCAGAAATTCTGGCTAGCTGGTGAATGGGCAGCTCAATATCCAAATGATCTGACTAGAAAACCGGCATTCTCAAGTTGCTTCTGAAAGAACATCCATGTGGAATCAGAAGACATTTCTGGGCAAACCCATGTGCACTGGCCCTATGCAGAGGTGTAACACGGTTCGAGCAATGCAGCAAATCGGTTAAATATGTGCTGAAGTCCATTTCACTCTAAGATACTGCTAAGTGTGTGCTCGAGTTCCACTGACATCAAAGAAACTTAATCTGTTTGAAGTCAAGACTGTAAATTCAAGTAGAATTTCCTTTTTCTAGAATGAGGGCTTTGGAACAGACAGTAGTTTACTGGAGAACACTGCAGTATTGTTCATCAAGGGCATCCAGGCAAAATTAATTAAAGCAAAGCACCATCTAATAGAAAGTGCTTTTAACTCAAAGTGGTAGAGGAGTGGTGAAACGGGACTGTAGGGAGGCTGTTAAATATATTCTTTCCTTTTCTAAAAAGTGATATATCATTGTTCACATCCTTGTAATTCTCTTTCCTACACATCTCTTTATTTTTTTCATTGTCTGAATTTATATCTTCAAAGAATAAAAGCTGTTGTCTTCCTCTTCTCCATTTATAACTTCCCTTCTTTATAATTCTGTAATTTTTTTCCCATCTCTTTTCTAATGACTGGTTCTCCCTCTCCCTTTTAGTTTATTGGAAAATGTGCAAATTTTTCCATTGGATTTCCTGACTCATTATTTTGATTGCCTTTCTTAGGGAGGAGGCAAAGAGGAGAAGAACATGCGCAGTGTGGATTCCAGCAACGTTAAAACCAGCCCTGGATCTCCAGAACCAATAGATAATTTCTCAGTAATACTTGAAGCACCTCAGGTATTTGGTTACTCTTTTGGTTCAGCTTAAGTTTGTATGGACAGGAAATGATGTTTTAAAGTAAGAAAATAGTATGTCCTTCAGATAAGACTTAAGTTACTGGATAGACTTTAGGCTGGATTCCCTTGGAAAAAGACTCTTAAGAGCTAATGATACACTAATGGCATTGTGAACAGCAAGCACGTGTGTAGCACTTACCAGTGTGGTTCCCAGACCACCTTATCAAATTTATTATGTCATTAAAATACCTTGGGTTACCTTGGATCTGAAAAAGGAATGCTGCCTTATTAGTAGTTGTAAGTAGTTGCTTCAGCTTTGCGAAGGAAGTAAGGTATGGGAGCCGAATACTTTTTAATATAATGAAGTAAACCAAAGAAAGTAGTGTAGTGTGGAAGGCAAGTTTGAAATCTGCTCTTCTTCATAGACTTCCTGCGTCATCCCGAGTGATTTCTTTACTCTTCCTCAACTCTCCTTTTTCTTATCTTCTGAGAAATAATTCTGTTTATTGTGGGAGGATGAGGCATTAAAGATAGTGGTGAGGTTCCGGGGTGATAGTCAATAGTATTGCAACACTGACCTGTTTAGAATAAGAGAGATGTGGATATTTTTTAATTCTCCTCTGTTCTCAAGTGCTTTCCAGAATTTGTATTGATTCCTGTTGGTAAATGCATTGCTTTTAGACCAGTAAAGACAGTACGTTAAAGATCATCCAGAACTGCAATACAGTAATAAAACCAAATTCTAGATTTTCTTCTTGCTAAAGATGTCTGTTTGTCTCTAGATACAAATGTATCTTTAATGCTAAAATGGTATGTTAGAACCACCAAAAGAAGCAAATACTACGAGGTAGATGTAGGTCTACTGTGTAGAAACCAGCTTGGACACGGTATTTACTGATTTTCCTGATGTAAAATGGAGTTTGTTGCTTTCTGGGTGCATAGGAAGGGTTCCTGGCAGAGCAATTAATCCTCTGGCAGCTCAGGTTGTTTCTCTGCTTTCTAAATAAAACTAATGTTATTAAGTATTTTTAAAACAAGTATTTTATCTTGAAGTCCTGCTGAATACAGGAACTGAAATGATCAATTTGTACAAAATACAGGCAGAGGTATTTGCTTGTGGTTTTGTTTTATGTTGTGTACGACAGCATTGATAGCAGTACTTTATAGCAGTAGTATAAATTTCCCATCCATTTATTACCTTACCTGCTCATCTAAGAGACAAGAGTGGTGTGTCACGATGGCTTCCACTCTTCTGCACTAGCAGAGTGCTGACAAAGCTGACTTGGAAAAAAAAAAAAAAAAGAAGAATGGAACTGGAAGATTTTATATGCTAGACCAGTAGACTTTACTGTCATGTTTGCAGTATTCCCTGTTCCATTGGTAGCGTCTGTTACTGCAGTGCAGCAGTCTGTGATTCTCCCTCCATACCTGAGTGCCGTACTGGGAGGTGGTGACACAAATTGCTGTGTGGTTCTCAGCTAAGCCCCAACTGTTTTATATAACGACGAAGATGGTGCCTCTTACCGGAGTGTTTGGAGGATGATGCTGCAGAAGTGAAGTGAAATGAAATGAAGTAAAGATGGAGAGAATTAGAATCTCTTCAGACTGGGTGTTTTATGAGATCGAGGTACACGGGTCAAATAGATTAAAGGAACATTTAGTGCTTGTGAAAAATGTGCTAATTTCTAGATTGCTAATGTTCTCTTTCATGCCAGCTAGTATTATTGCATTGTTTCCTTATGCTCTTGACTCTCTGTTGTTTTCCCTCCTGCCTCTCACTTAAGCTATGGAAAATTTTGGCAGTGTCTGGGGTTTATTTTATTTTTGCATTTGTGCAAACTAAACAGGATCCTGACACTAAAGGTCAGAAATGGTGAAGTACCTTGGGGAGTCTGGGAAGGGGCAGGAAGCAGAAAGAAAAACATTTTGATTGAGGACCCCTGAATCTGCAGATTGGTCTCAGTGTTTGGGGTTTCGCTGCCTTGAACATCAGGTTTGGACATACTGACTTGGTGGCCTGAAGGACAGAGAGGGAAACCTTTCTCTGGGTGGCCAGCTTTCTGCTACTGGTGTAGGGCATAATGTTTCAGAGACCCACTCCAGAGAAGCACGGAGCGTTGGAAACTGGGGACACACGTGATGAGTCCCAGAAGAACAACAGAGAGTTTAGCAAGATCTTTCTGAGTGGGTCTTAATACCTTTTCTTTTGGTTTGTTTGGGTTTTTTTGGTGTTTGGTTTTTGTGTGTGTGTGTGAGGGGTTTTTGGTGTTTGTTTGTTTTGCTTTTGCTTTTGGTTTGGTTTGATTTCACTGCTGATGCTGTTGCATAAGCAAACTCTTAGCCTAACAGTATAGTAAGAAATGTACATGAATTCGTAAAGCAGATAAACCTGGGGCACAGAGACACTTTAGCTGGATTTATATATATTTTTTTTCCTGTAGGTTTTTTGGTATTATTTAATAATTATCATTCCTTAACTTCAGTCCAGATTGGTTATTTTGAATGGCTGCAGTAATATCTAAGCTGTGCAACTTAAATTTCTTTTTTTAAAAAATGGAATATCTACTTCTGGTGTTAAAATCATAACTCGGAGAGTGTGTTTTCTTTTACTAAATGCAAAAGGGAGAAGATTTTCACTTTAAAAATCAGGATGTACTTTTAATGCGGGCCTAACATAAAACATAGTTTTAAAAGAGTTAGCAAGAAACATGATGTAAAATCTATATTCCTGTCATGTTTTATGCAGGGTTTCAGAGATGAAACACCTTTTAAAGAAGAACTTGTTGATGAACCAAGTTTGAACTTGGGAAGGTCATTTCAGCTTTGTCAAAATGATAATGAGTATCAGAAGGAGTCCTGGGAGATGCATGAATTTCTGAAACCCAGAACAGAAGAAATGGATGAAGAACGGGAAATGTTGGTGGATGATGAATGTGAAGAAGATTCAGACTTCCTGAAATATAATGTGTCAGGTGGACAAAAGGCAGCTTCAGAGAGCAACCTCGATACAGAACAATGGGCAAAGCAACTTGAGACAACTGAAATAGAAGACGTAAGATCCAGTGTTAGCTTAAATCCAGAACATCCCCTGGAAGATTCATTCACTAAAGGTCACATGGTAAGGAATGCTCTGTTGGTCTCAGTGCTGTACCCTGACCAGGGGACCCACACAAGGCAAATTCCAGCCCTAAACACTGTAAGGAGCCTTTCTAGTGTTTTAACTACTAGATGATATCTGGGTACCTCTAAAGGACACCAGTCTACCCTTTTGTACTTCCTGGAAGGTTGTTTTGGCCATGTAGTGTCTGTATATTGAACTGCTCAAATGAGATACATGCTGTGGTCAGTGTATTTACAGGTATCCTGTACATCCATCTTCTTTCCCATCTCAGGCTGAGCCCAGCCGAGCCCATTTTGTGGGCTCAGTTCTTTTTTGCAAGCCGTACTAATATGGTGCACGTCAGAGGGAGCAGAATGTCACTTTGTGGGTTTAACAGTCCAGGAGCCTCAGCAGCAGTGTTAGTGAAAGGAGCTCCCATTTCTTTCTCGTTATTTTTAATCCAAATCAGTTCCTTGAGCCAGATGTTAGTGCAGTTGAGCGAAAAATTATATGGCAGAAGCAATTGTAACAAGCATACTGGTGGACAAAGGAGTAGAAGGAGACAGAGCTCCAGGTGAACAAAATCTTTATTTATGTGTCCTCAAATTTTCTGAGAATTTTATTTTTCTTCCTTCTGAGGAAATAAAATTCCTTCCTTCCTTCCTTTTCTGCCTTTGTTCATTCACTTGTCAAACAAAAAATTGGTAATATCAGCCTTCCATGCACCAGCCTGTGAGATTTATAGTTTTCTATGAAAAAAAATGAAGTGGAAAAGGATTTAGTATCACAGCCACGGAGAACTGCAGGTTTTGTTTGGCTTTCCCCCTATGCACTATGTACATAAACAGGCTAGAATGCAGCTTCTAGTGACACTTTTATACCAGAATGCACAACATTAAATTTACAAATTTGTTACTTAAAAACAACAAATGAACAAGAGTAAGGGACTACTTGGCTGGATTACAAGCAAGTAGAAAGATACAATTGCTTTATATTGCAATTGCACATAAAATTTTTCATGCCCCTTCTTAATACGGTGCGTAAATGAGCAGTAAGTATTTCATAGTTATCTGAATAAATATGAATGTGGTTAAGAAGATGTGAATGTTTGCTGTAAAAAATCAATGTTCAAGTCATACCCCTGTATAAGTTCATACCATTGCTTTCTAACTTTAATTATTGTTTGGTTTTTTTCCCTCCTCTGTGAAGGGTGAAGAAAATGCTGGTAGAAGTCCACTGTTTTCTGGAACCACAACACAGAGCGGCTACCAAAAAGACATATTTGAAACTGAATCTACCCAGTCAGGATCAAAAAACAAGATAGATTTAGGTTTGTAAGAATTTTTTCTTCATCTTATAATTTCATATTTACAAATTCAAATTTAATGCCCAAACACAAATGGTAAAATATTCAAGTGAAGACTTCTGCAGGCTCAAAACAATCTGGCTCTAAAGAAGTTTTAGCTTCATGATCTTGCTTCCTCTTCAAAATCTTTGCCTACAGTTGTCACAAGTGATATTGAAAGTGGCTGCAGCTTTGTCCTGCCTGTGGAGAATCGCTTTCTGATTGTCCCCAGTAGGACTCTATGCATAAATAAAATAGTAGCTCATGCCTGTAATTTCCAGCAGGGATTCATCTCAGTCACTTCTCAGTGCTGATTTTATAGACTTTTGCACTTCAAATAAAAAAACAAACCAACCCAAAAGTGACAGGCTCTAGAGGTATCTTCACCACAACCAAAATTTGCAAGTGAGCTCTGTGGTAGGTAATTGCCCCATATCTTGGTTTTGTAATCAGTGCTCAGGAGCAAAGTTTCTCCTTGCCAGATGGCCAGAGATGGATGATTAGAATTTGGTAGATCATCAGGGAAATACATTTATCAACCTGCCTGAGATAGCACTCCCTGGTTGGGAACGAGGAGGTTGGGTTGTTTCCATTCGTTGTCACCTGCATCTTGTACAGCAGACACTAAGCTACAGCGTCAGACTGACAACCCTTGCGAGGAGCTCTGCTGGTGCAATTAACATTGATGCTTGTCACCAAAACGACATCAGTACTCCCCAGTGTGTTGGGGTTCCATGCTGGAGCAGGGCTTTGCATCTCTCTCTGCATAAAGGGTTCATTCACTATTTCTAATCATGTGTTTTTGTGAGGAGCTGCTGTCAAGTAAATTGTACCTGGGCACGTCTCGGTTCCACAGAGATTTGGAATTTTCTGTTATGACTTGACTGCATGTACATCAAAAGCGAGATGCTATGAAGAAAGTGTTTAGTATGGTTTAAATTTCCTTCAAAAAATAAATGTTCTGTATCTCTAAGCCTATTGATCGTCACACAATATCCAGATGTGGAACCTGGTGAGCTAAGGGGTTTATTTCCAAGGGTGATGATAACTGGTAGATGCAGGGCAGAAGAAGCAAAAAGTTCACATCTACACCTTTTCTTCTTCAGGTACAAAGCTTCAGCTTGACTCCAAAGGACCTGGGCTTGCTGTTGATCTGGAACCTATTGAAAAAGAAGAATCGAAAGGGGAGGATTATGGTTTCTCTAAGAACCCAGAATCTGGGAGAGTAACCACCTTAGCTCAGCCTAGAACAGTGTTGTGCAGGTATGGAGAAAGATTTCAAGTTTTGGAAGATTTTCAATTAATGCTCTTGCTTTACTTAGCTGACTGCTCATCAAAAGCTGTCTGAAACAATAAGGCGTACACAGGTGGCCGGTTCTATAACTTTTGCCCAAGGAGGTAAATTTTATCTTACAGCCTTATTGAATCTTTACTTCCCATGTCTCCTCCCCTGAGTACTGGGACAGAAAAGTGCGAACGGTTCTGCCACCGGCTTCATTTACCCCCCAGCGAGAGGAGCATGGCTGTAGCCTGGAGGAGAGAGAGGTAGCCTTTACCAGCAGCATTGGTCCTCACTGCTTAAGGACCTCTCCCCTTAGCTCTTTATCGAAGCTCTGTCCTCAGGGTTTTCCCTTCTTTTGTTCTTGGGCAGAGTGGCTCTTAGACCTGTGCAGGAACTTTTAAGTCTTGCCAGTGGTGCTGAGAAATCTTGAGCTGAGACTGGTTGTAGGTATTTGCCACATGTGTCAAATGGCCCATTCTCTCCCCATCAGTTTTGGGTGAGGGGGTATTGGATCTGCAGTTGGGGCCTGTTGATTCAAATCCTCGGTCCTTCCCTAATTCATCTCTAATCTTCCCTCAGAGGGAAAGCAGCTCAACAATAGGGTGAGGGGATTATTTCTCCAGCACAACATCCTACTTCCTTTTTGCAGTTTAAGAGTAGCATTCACAGCTCTCAGGATCTACAGAAAATGTGAGCAAAGATTTAATTGTTTCAACCTTTCTTTAGGGCCTTGCAATCCCATACTTCCATTCCTATTCTCTGAATAGGTGAGTCACATATAGTATAGAAGTTTAATTAACACCCTGTTCTGGAGCGTTTAATGCAACGCACAGGATATGTTCTCCCAGTTGGATCATGATCTGCTTTCTGGTCAGCTAGGCTGGTTTTATCATGTTTATATCCCTCTAAGAAGAATCACAGCATATTTATCAGAAAGTAAATGTTAATTGCTTAAATAGTTGTTTTGAGCGATTAAATGCAGTGGAGATTTGTATATCACAGAGCAGCTTATAAATTTGGTCTGCCCATCATGTTTATTTCTGGAGCATTCCTTAAGTACATTTAAATCTAAGTACAAAAGTTCCTGTCTAGTCTGTTGACTCTGCACATTTGGTTTAAACTGGACGGCGTGAGAAGGCGTTGCTTCCTCACTGCCAGATACAAAATATGTAAGGAATTGAGACCTGGCATGGGTGATGCCTTTTTAATTTCTTATTCCTTCCCTCTCTCTGCCCCCAATTAGTGAATTACCTGAGAGAGAAGAAGGAGAAGGAGAAGAAACTCCAAACTTCAGCCACTGGGGACCACCACGGACGTATGTTCATGTGATTACATTATTTCTTCCCCTTTACCTTATGTCTTTATTTCTATGAGCCTGATGACTTCTCATGTTTTTTTTTTCCTCTCCTCCTCTGCCAGTAACTTTAAGGTACTTGTGTACCTTGGGCTTTCTTAGATACACTGAATTTTTAACAGATGTTCCACAGAATTATGCCTTCTATTTATACAGCTGACTTGGGAAAGCTTGGCAGGTTTACGTTGTGGATGACCTGCAAGTTCTTGCTCATTTAATAACTATTAGGTGTGAACAATGCACGTAGTGCTGCTGTCTCCTTTTCCATGGGTTCTCTGCTAAAACTTAATGGCAGAATTCCAAATTGCCAAGCCAAGTTTTAGCCACATCCTTGTTGTATTGTTAACATTTTTAGGTTCCAAAGTAAAATATGATCAGAAAACTTCTGCTTAGGCTGATTAATATGCATCTGATAGACTGAAGCCAGTGTTCAGAAAGTTGTACGAAATATTTTATTATTTGTCTAGCATGGCACTTGCAGTGTTTGCCATTTCCAGACAATTTGCTTAAACTGAAAGAGCGTGAGTGTTTACTTGAAGGCCTGCCTGGTTTACCCTGACTCTCTCTGAAGTAAAAGCCTGTGCCCACTGGGCACGGGTAGGCAGCAGAATTTTGGTCTTTTTGTGGGGTGAGGTCTGCTCGGGGTAAAGAGCCGACTCTGTTGAGAGCATTCTTAGGCTTCTGACTTTATCCCTTTACTCTGTTAAATCTTCTGGAAAGACCAGAAACTTATATTGATTTAAGGCTCTGCATTTATAGTTAAAAAAACCCCAAAACTGTTTCAAGCTGTTAATCTATCACATGTATTTTTTTCAGTGTTGAGATCTTTAGAGACCCTCACGTGTCTCTTGGAATCAGTATTGTTGGTGGACAAACTGTCATAAAGCGCCTGAAGAATGGAGAGGAACTTAAAGGCATCTTTATCAAACAAGTTTTGGAAGACAGCCCAGCAGGAAGAACAAGAGCTTTAAAAACTGGAGATAAAATACTTGAGGTAAATGCAGCTAAATCTACTTTTTCATTCTAAGAAATAAAGATTGACTCAAACAGCTTTGGGAGGAAGGGACACAAAATGCTGCCACCTCTTCATGAAGTACTGATGACACTGTTTTGAAAAACAAGAGAGTTTTGGTTTTTTTTTTTTAATGTCTGACTGTGGAGCCCTTTTAACATTCTCCTCTCTATTTAAGAAAAGATACATCTTGGTATCTGATGGGGAGATGAAAAAAAGCAGAGTGCTTTCTTTTCATAGAAATGAGTAAGAAGTCATAGCACACCTTAATAAGCCTAAGTTGTCATATACAGACAAACATAGAATCTTTATACTGAAATATGGGCTGTTACCTTTTTGTCTGTGTGAATCTGGAGTAGTTACCAGTCTGATCAACCACTATGTGGGGTAAATCCCTGATGCTGGCAGGTGTTGCAGGGGAGAATGCCATTCCTGGCTCTCATCTCTAGCTTGGTGTGGATTTTTTACTCATTTTTTTCTCCAGATAAATAGTTCTGAATCGGGGTTCCCAAGTGGACAGGACCATTCTTGTGCTTTAGAGATGTGTGTGGAAAAACTGTTTCGAAACAGTTTTAGTTCACCAACGGGTAAAATCTGAAGGAGTTGTCTTATACCAAGCATTACATCTAGCACTTCCTGACAACCTTTTTCCTTATGTTTTTATCTAGAATTGCTTTGGGAAACATATGGCCATCTTTTAATTACGAATACCAAATAACACCCTTTTCCTTAAACCATCATGGAAACGTAGTTCACGAAGGATTGCTCTTGCCTGCTTTTACCTTCCTCAGATACACTAATCTTCTGTAAACGTTTGTGATCTCTTGTAATGACTCCGTGCCAAAGCCACGCTACCTAATAAAAATAAACATTCTTTGTTAGGTTTCTGGGATAGACCTGCAGAACGCCACACACGAGGAAGCAGTAGAAGCTATCAAGAACGCAGGAAATCCTGTTGTCTTTGTAGTTCAGGGTTTGGCTAACGTACCAAAAGTAAGTTTATTTCTATTTTTATTCCAAAACTTACTAAATGTGTAATGTACATCTTATTTTAAACTTGGCTAAATTCCTTTCTACAGGTTCCATCAATTTCTGTGGCCATCTTTTCTGTCAGAGTCTCTGCTTATAGACCACATGATTGATTGATTATATGTCTGTCTTGATTCGAAATCTCGTTTCTCTGATGTAAATTGAGTAGATGCAAATCCATTGATTGAGCGTTAATTCAGTTCTCCCATCTGTGTAACTGAGTCCAGCCCTGTGATTATTTCATAATCTATATACTCTTGTTATCCAAATGAACAAAAGTGCAGCTAAAATGAGTCAGATTCACACTAGCAACTCCGTGTAAAATGGGTCACCAAAGGGGCCTGAGTAGTTATTTGGTAACTTAAGTTTTGAGAGATTTTTTGGTGTCTCCTCATCTTCAAGGCCAAGGCAAGAAACATTTTAATGCCTTAGTAAGAAAGGATGTATGATTCTGCCTGCCTTGAAGCACACGCAAACCCCCAAGACTTCTACGTGCTTGTGGTATCATCTGAGAAGGTAATTGGGAATTTTGGTGGATTAGTTGCCCTGAAGAGACCTTTTCTGACGACTGCAGTCAAATCCAGCACAACTGTGTCCATTACTTTTTCCAGTGCTCCAGGGAGTCTTTCAAAATCTATTAAGACTTTCAGCAGCTATGCTGCTCAGGCAGTGATGGCAAAAATCATACTGATGGTGACTGAGTTGGCTCCCTTTCTGTATTGGCTTTTTCACAGAAAAGATCCCAAAAAACCCTATAGAAATTTCAGGCATTCAGCTGCATCTCTGAGCCTCACTTGCCTAGTCAATCTAGAGACACCAAGGGAAAGATGGATAACTTGAAATTTGAGTTGCTTTGCTTTGAACTGTACGCTGCAGGAAACTTCACAGACTTTCAGCAGTACCACACGGTCCCAGCTTTCATTCACCAAAATAAGATGCTGCCAGAGGAGTGGGAATATATTGGATTTTGTAACACAATACTTATATGGAAACTGAACATGCTGCTTTATAAGGTGTCAGTGTGCGTGGGCACTGCTCTCTGTCTGAATAACTAAGAACTGACAGTTCAGGAGTCCATGCTGAGGCCTGAATCAATGTTACACATCCATGTTGTGACTTCAGAGTAATTGAGTGAAGAGATGGGGCTTGGTATCAAACAGTGAGCACTAGAAAAAGTAGAGAATGTTTGTAAATTTAGTAAAAGAACGTAATTTAAAGACCACTGCAATGCTCTTCTACGTGGAGCAAAATTAAGAGTACTTTTATTGTTGTCATTACTAATTTTGAGATGTTTGTTTTGTGGCTATAATGCTCTTTCTAATGTCTGCAATATCCACATTGTTTTTCAGGTGGTTTCTGCCGTACAGCCTAAGGGAGTCAAAGTCAGCAAAGATCAGGAGGCGGACAAAGAAAATAAGAGTGAAAAGGTATTTATTTCATTCAATGCTATACCCAAGTTTTACTCAATCAACTGGTACAACACTGTGCAATATAACTCTGTGATAACCACCCTCCCCCCGCCAAAGTCTGAAATGGAATTTGAAGTGTTCTGTTGAAATCTTTGATTCGAGTAGTTTTTGCCAAATTTCTGCCAAATAGAAGGCAGGTTTTTGATAAATGTTCTGTCAGTCTCCCCTGGGTGCTGCAACCCTGTACTTACTGCAGCTCTTCGCTGGCATCTTTCTGGAAGTACCTGCTCTGCTCCACGTGCCGGCAAAATTGGTTCTCTTTGTTCAGTGGTAACAGAGAAATAATAACATGTACACAAATGATATCCTTAACCTGAGGCTGGCTGAAACTCAGTGAAATGATGTTATAGGGTAATTAAATCCACTGAGTCTCCTACATTTCCCATGTCTGTGTAAAACAAGGAAATGACCGAGTGATCTGTAGCTGGCCAGCTAATTGTGAAGCAATTACTTGCACAGTAACTTTCAGGCAACTTCACAGCAGATTCAAAGGAGAAAAAAAAAATACATTTGGTCTAAACCAGTGGGTTTGTTTTAAGTGCTGCAGTAAGGGACATATTTAATTTCTCATTCCCAGCCAGATTGCTCTTCTGGCCTAGGTGTTTTCCTGATGAGTGTAGGGCAGGTACTTTGAGGGTGTCAGAACTGCAGGAGCAGAGACAGAATTAGTGCAGACAGTAACTTGCCCGCTTTAACGTGCCAACTACAAATATGATGAACTTTTAATTTGCCCTTACTCAGTAGTCTGGTGTGTGGTGGAGAGCTGAGAAGTCCCTCTTGCCTCCAAAAGTTATTGTAAGACTTTTAGATCCTGTCAGAAACAGAAGCTATGAGGCTCAGGTTATTAAAAAAAAATCAAGAAAGGTGTTGAAGTCATGCTTTCATGCCAGTGGATAATACTTATAATGAAGTAGTTAGAGTCCCCTTTTCTTCGTTTTGTTACCGAGATTTCTAATCTCAAAAGCACTCATCCTCTTGCAATGCGCTGCCTTTAATCTCTAGGACTCCAGTGTGTCACATTCTATAGTGTTCGGGCGTTAAAGAGGCAGCCTTGTCTTTTTCAAACCTTTTTCATCTATTGGTGCTGTAAACTGGTGGGTGGAATATAGAAGAGCTTCAGTGCATAAATATGGAGTTCCCTTTTAGCTTTGACCATTGATTCACAAAGCAGTCACACTGTGCTAGAGTAGGGTCATCTCTGAGTTGGAAGGAGTTGCTATTAGTGGATTTACTAGTCCATGTCCCTGTAGGGGAATCAGTGATACTTCTACTCCTGTCTTCAGGGTGTCACAAAAGAATCTGGTTTGAAAACAGCTACATCCGTCTGGAAAAGCTGTATGATGAATTATCTTTTCAATACTGAAGGTTTTCTCTTGCTTTGTTGGTGTTTAACCTCCTCTATTGATCCGTTTGTTTAAAAACGATCACTTGAAGTAATTTGTATAAAACAAACCAATTGAGCTTCTTACGAACAAACTGGGTATTAACATTCTTTTGCTAGCTGGCTCTGTGAACTGCACTTTTTTTTTTTGCCTCTGTGCTGGAAAGAGCTGTGGTGATAGAAAAACACGGTGTAATGGAGAACTCTGGCACAATTTACTCGTCTGGCTTTTCAGCAGGTCAGGAGGGATGAGAGAACCTTGTCCTTCTGAGCTGTAGCAAACTGCTGGATAAGCTTAGGTGCCTTGTGTAATTTCACACAGACTTTCTAACAAATGGTAGAGGCCTTAAAAAGCCAAAGGGTCAACAGTTAAACTCTGAATTATTATTAAATTATAGTAATACTACTGATTTGTCACGGGCAGCTGAAAGTGGGGCAGCAAGTTTCCCATCTTCACCTGCCTGGTGATGTAGAATGTGAGTCCTCTCACGCTTCCTGAATCTTCTGGATTTTGCAGTTCTACCTGTGCTGGCCTCAAGCAAAAAGTGGGAGGCATATTTAGTGTATCGTATGCTTCGGGGAAATGGCTGTCGTGATTCCAAGTGCTCTTATTGGAGTCACTTAATTTCATTTATTATTGTTATGCTGTCTTCAGTGCAGCACTTTCTTGTAATGTGTTTTAAATGGATGGGATGATGTATATCTTATGTCATAAAATTATCCATGTAGCTTGCATTAAAGTTTGCTGCTTTAGACTATCCTATACAAATGTAGGCTCAAGATTTTAGAAATCCATATGCGGGTTCAGCTTTCATTGTACGCAGTGAAATATTTTATTCTGAGTTTGATGTTTGGGTGTTGAGTCGTATTTCCCAGCTATAGAAGAAATTAATTATGGGTGTTCTGGTTGCTCTAATGGCATCTCATACTCAGTGTTCCCTTTCTAAGTGCATCCTGCTATTAGTCGTGGGGTTGCATGGGATGGAGTTGAACGTAATTTAGTGAAATCATGTAGCAAACTAAGGCAAGATCCAGTTACTTGGAGCTATAAAACCAGCTGCTCAGACGAGCAAACGCCTTCATTAGATTCAGAGGCTATTCTTTATGCCCGCGATGCGCCGCTACATGCATCATTATAGGAGCTGCCTGTATTTATGTGAGGTAATAGAATTTTATCGTAAGGTATCATTCAAAATCTTTTTTAAATTTAAGCCAAAATATAGAACTGTTGTGTTTAAACATTTGTAGATGCGCTGAGCACATTGAGTTGTGATTTTGTATTTAAAAGTTTGACTTTTAGCAGTACCGGACAGTTTTGTTGTCGGGCTTCCGATGAGAAGTAGGGTGTAATGGAATGTTTATTTTTAACCCTTGATCAATGGTGACCCATTCATGTTTATGATGATACACAAGTATTTTGTCAACAAGTAAATGTGTGTGCACGCTGGCATTTTCATTTTTCGACATTCACTATCACTTCCTATTCTGATTTCTTGCACAAAAAGCCTGTGCTGCAGAATTTAGCGTTGTCATTAAGTGCTGCGTGTGTGTTTCTCTTGTGCGTGGAGGTTACAAAATACGTAACTATTTGCCTTTGAATCCATTAGAGAAAACATGGAGCTCCACCTCCAATGAAACTGCCTCCTCCTTATAGAGCTCTTGAAAGGCTGCACGCGGAGGAAACGAACGTGGATGAAGAGGAGGATGAGGATGCTTGTGCAGAGAGTGAGTAGTGCCACGAGCATTATGTCAGATTACATTTATGGAACACATAAGTTGTGATAAAGGTATCTGCCGTTTATGGCTTGTGTTATGGGAAGTAGTGCTCAGCAGGGCAATACCAGCTAATCCTCAACCTGGCTCTTGCCAGGGGCTACTGATCTGAAACATGGTGGTCTTTTCCCAGCCAGCCTTCTGTAGGTCAGCTCTTCTGAAGAGATCTAGGAAGGGGTTTGTTTGTTTTCCCTCTGAAAACATCTGAGCAATGTCTAGAGGACTTTGGCAGTGATGTCAGCAGGGAAGGGCAGATGTTGTGCTTTACTCTTGTAACTGCAGTGGTAGTTGAGCAGCTGTAGGTTGAGAGCCACTGGTGCAATGTCCTTGACCAGAAAAGCCTGCAGCTGATTTCAGACAATGCTGTTCAAGCAAAATATTTTCCTTTGAGAAATCTGCTGATTTATTGTTCCAGTACTCGACTGAAAAAAGGATCCCCCCCCTTTTTTTTTTTTTTTTTTTTTTTTCTTTTTTTTTTTTTTTTTTTTTTTTTTTTTTTTTTTTTTTTTTTTTTTTTGGCTCCTTTTACAGGAAGGGTTCTGTAATTGTCCAGCTCTGGGTTTTGGAGTGAATTACAACAATATGCCTAAAGAGCAGGGTGCAGGGCAACCTGAGAGCTTCTGGCAGTGTGACTTAGATCCCAGTATACTGCTTTGTTGATTACAACTTGGGATAAATGGAATATTATTATTATCCATAGCTTATCGTCCGATAAAATATTTAGGAATAATAAAATTGCAATTAGGAAACCTAGATTGTTTCCTGAAATGAGTTACTTTTATTTTTTCCTCTTTATACTCTGTGCCAAATCAGCACACATGTGGAGTTTTTGTTGGGTTTTGTTTGGTATTTTTTGCTACAGTCATTTTTTTTTCTCATCATCTTTTGTCTTGGGAGAGGTGGGGGTTTTTTGCCCTGCTTATGGGTAAGCCAAAGCAGAGAGATGCTTTTGTAGCTTTTGATCTTGAAGCAACCATGGCTCCCATTCAGAGTGGAAGCTCTTGACTAGGGACCTGCTGGTGGGAAAGCTCTTCCAGCTCCTCTTGCTGGTTTTCTTGGCAATGGTGTGCCATTGAAGCCAAGATAATTAATGAGTTTGGTTGGTTTGTCACTTTTAGGGCTGCTTTGGTGGAGATGAAAAGGATTTGGGGAGGTTGTTCTTGTGGAAACAGTAATGGGGTCACAGAAGTGGGGTGTTCAGTTCTGCCTCTGTTGCTTTAAGGCAAAGCTACGAGTTCTTGAACCAGCTGAGATTTTTCCAGAACTCCCCCTTACTGAGTTTCTCCTCTGTTTGCAGTATGCTGCAGTTACCTCAAGAAGGTTTTTAAGTACTTTTTTGGGGAGTGGTACTGAGGAGGAGGTTGTGACTGCAGACTCGGTGTATGATGGATTGAATATCTCCTGAGCTTTCAAACCCACTCTGTAAACCTCCAGTTGTAGCAAACTGATTTCAACTTGTTATTAAAGTTATAATTCCCAGTTAAAGCATATATTTGATAAGTAGCCTGACACCTGGGTTATCTAATTAGGATATGACTCAATCCGAGTGCTTGCTAGACCTGAGTTAATACTTTGCACAGAAATCATTTCTTATTGATGGGCTTGGTCATTTTTCAGCTGTTCTGCCACCCCTAATGATATCGCCAGCTGAGGCTAATAGCTGAAAAGGTAAAGCTACTTCTGATATTAAATTCATCAATCCTACCAGGTTTGGCAGCAGCAAGCAGATCTATTCAGATGAATCTCCTTCTCCCTACCCTTTTTCCTGGCTGAAGTTGAACGCTTTGTAATATCCCTCTTTCCTGTGAATCTTGGAAAACCAAGATCTGCATTTTCCATTTTAGTTTTCCTCTCCTCATTCTGTTTCTTTCAAGTAAAACTTTCAAGTAAAAGGAGCTTAAACTAAGTTTGTACCTCAACCCTTGAAATGAAAAGCATGTTAGAAATTATTTAACTCTACTTAATGGTATTAAGCATCTCGACAGCTGTGGAATGGGCTTTTATAGAGTCTCTTTCCTGTGATCACTTGAAAGGGGAAGTTTTCTCAGTAAATTCCAGTACAGTATTGGTTTTGTGAGCTACTTGATGTTCATAATTTCTGTCCTGATTCTTCAGCACCTTTCCCAGAACTCTCAGCCCAGGTCAGTATTTGCCTTTTTAACAGTGTTCATTGGCATGCTCGTATGGGCCTGATCCTTACCCACTTACCCTACTCATTCTACTGGTCTTGTAACTTCAACTAATAAATTTCTGCACTTCAGTGAACAGGTGAACTATTGTCTTTCTTATTTAGAAGACAAGGTATCTTCAGAGGAAGGAGCGGTGTCAGCTCAGGTAAATGCACATCACAGCCTCTCCAACTTTCATTTACCTCCTATCGTTCTCAGTCTCTGCCAGCAGCATGGAAGGTCTTAGCAGGCTTTTTGAGGTAGGACAGCTGTTAAATCTGTTTTCTGGTTGTGTTCCTGATGAACTTTTTCTTTTTTTTTTTTTTTTTTTTAGCATTCTTATTAATACAGCTGCTGTGTCACAAACCTGCTCATCAGGTTTTTTCATACACCAGAAATACATTACTTGCTCCACTTAACATTTTATTTTTCTCCTTGCTTGTTGCTTCTTTCAACCTGTCGTCTCATCTTTTATCTCCATGTCCTTCATCATTCCCAATGCTGAAAATGAAAGCAAAGCATTGTTAGTCTTCCTGCCATGCTTAGAAAATTTTTCTTTCCTTTCTGTCCCATCCGTACTGCCTCACAGTCTCCGTGTTTTGTCAGTTTTCCCCTTAAAGTGGCTGAATAACCTTTTGGTATTGATTTAATTTCACCTGTGGGAACTAAATCCACTTGCCTTTTGGCACTGCTCCCTTTTATTTCTGCTTTTCCACCACTGAAACTGTAGCTTTCATTGCTGACTTGTGGGAACAAACAGTCATTTCTTGTAGATGTTCTCCCTTTTCGAAGCTTGTTTTTGATCCAAATAAGGGGACTCCTTGTTGGGGGTAGAACTACTAGGTAGCTCTTGGCTTAGGGAAAGTCTAGATGTCCTCCATATTTCTGTGGTTTAAGAAGTTTAAAGTAGTTCCAGGTGGGTTTTTTTCAAAGGTGTCTTCTTGCACCCATGACCCTTAGTTTCAGACCTTCTCTTCAGAATTTCAATTTCATTTGAACCACCTTTACTTCTAAATTCTTAAATAGTTTTTTGCTAAACTTTGAAAGCAAGTTGAAAACAGTATTTCCTCTTGTTTGGTTTCTTCTTCCAGTGATACTGTCAAATCTTTATCAGTAATCATCTCTGACATTGTGTGGTTTTTGTTTACTCTTTGCTTTGACTTTCCTGTTTCAAGGCTTTCAGTTTATGCTTTAAAATAATTGTTTGGGTTTTTTTAAACCTTGCAGTGTGTGCGTCCTGTTGCAAAAGCAGCCTGCAAAATACTTCATCTGAACAGAACTGAAAAAGTTACAACACGGGCTTGGAGTTTTTCCTCCCCACGCTACAAACGCTTGTCCATGGCAGAGGTTATTTTGCAGGAGGTCACTCTCCATTAAGAGGTTTCTTCAGCTTCCCAAACCTTAAAAAACATCAGGTTTTGAATGGGATTTTTTTCTTTTTCTTTTTCTTTTTTCTTTTTTTTTTTTTTTTTTTTATTAAAACAAGTAAAAGGAGGGGAAAGCACACAAAGGAGCTATTTGTACTTGCAAGCAGCTGTGCTACAGACGGCATCAATAGGCATTGGTGTGTTTTCCTTGAGTGGCTGAGGGCTGTAGGTGTGCACTAAGAATCTGCTAATAGACTCAAGTGCACCCTGGCGCGGCTTATTGCTGTAATGAGGGGTTAGTAGTAAAAAGAAGCAGAGGAAATGGATGGGCAGAGTTGTTGGTAATGGAATGTTTTATAAGCTTTTCCTTGGGGCATTCAGAACTGTACAATTTCGATAGGCTTCTGTGATTGAGTTGAAGCATTTAGAAGTTAGAGGGGAGAGGCCTTACAGACCATTAATAAGAAAACTCAAAAGACAACTGTTGAAAGAACTCAGAATCCTTAATTTCAATTGATATTACGTATATATCTCCTTAGTAAAATCGTTTGTCTAGTTAATTGACTGAGATTGATCTGGTTGGTTTCAAATAAGTTTAAAATAATAAAAATAGATAATAATGAAAAATTTGTGAAAGGTGGTTAAGATAATGGAGTAGATACTGCTGTGCTCAGACTTCCTGTCTGCAAGGATGTTAAACCATCTCTAATAAGGGGATAATAATACCCCCTTCCTTTTATTTTGCCTCTAGATAATGTAGAAATCAATGAAGCTGTAAGAAAGCATAATGACTGATCCTCCTAAAATGCTTTTTGAGGAATGGTGGCTTCTCTACCAAAGCAAGAGGTTTTAAACCTTCTCTAGCATTTGAACTCTGTGTTCCCCATGGTGATAAATCTGGGGCTGCGTAGGGGGTTAAGTGGGGAGTCTGGGTGTGCTCACGTGTGTTAGGTTGGTTCAGACAAACCCACGCTGCCTGTTGTCTGGGTAGGGTTGGGTCAGGGTTCAGAAGTGCTTGGGCACGTGAGCAGAGCGCCTTTATGACACCAGAGGTTTTTAGCAGCTTCTGTAGTGTGGATATCCCAACTCACGTGCCAGGATGGTGGCTTTCATGAAAGACAAAAGATGAAAAAAATCCCTCCAGAGTTGAGGTGAGACTTTGTAGGAGACACGGTCAAGTGTGCAAAAATATGACCTCGGGAAGTGTCTCTGTATTGCTGTGGGAAAGCAACCACTGGCACTTTGGAAAGATGCCAGAATTATTAACAAAGAGAACCAAACCCACTGATAAATCAATATAATTCTTGAGGATCTGACTGTTTAGAGTCTGGTTTATGCAAAGCTGTGCTAAGACAAAGGAAAAGCAATTCTTAATTTTATTTTACCTTGTTTTTGGAAGTGGGGACACACCCAAAAGCAATGATCTTCAGGTGAGGTGACTTGTGTAGCCAAACACTGCCTCTCCAATAGATGTCACTGCAATCAACAGCAAATAGAGGTGTTGATGTTCACAGGGGAAGAGGTAGCTTGCAAAAAGGCTTCAAGCTTTACAAAAATGAAATATGGGGAAAAAAAATAGGAATTGCTTAATTTTCTTAAATATAGTGACAAGTGTATTTAGCACGGTGGATTTCCAAAGATCATGCAAGAGCCAGGATTACACAACTAGAGCAGTGACTTTCATTTTTTAGCTCTGTGTTAATCTCCATTTAATATGACTCTGTTCTGCTAATCTCCTTTTCCCATTCTTGTTCTGACCCGTAATTAGCTAAAATATGGAAGTTTTGTAACCAGCTCTAATATCAGATCCAGAAGGGCTCTGCATGCTGGGCAGACTCACAAGCTGTTGTGTCACATGAGGATAGATTAGGATGTTGGTGTCATTGTAGTTTGAGGTTGTGGGTTAGTTTGGGGTTTTGTTAGTGGGCTGGGGTTTTGGTTTGGTTTGGTTTTTTTTTACTCTATTTGCGAATCACATGCACAGTTCTCATCATCTGATGAAGTACTGCAGAAGGAAATTACATTTTTGATGAATTAATAGTAAAATTGCAGCTGGGACTTCTTTTATTTTTTTACTGTGTGCTTGTACATAATGCACCGAACAGATGGCTTTGTGTGTGCTGTGATACATATTCTAAAGAAAGGACAATGAACTTTAAACATGAACAAATTAATGGTATTAACAAAATAACTGAGTGTTTTGAGTTGTTTTAAATGCAGCATTTGGAATAGAGAGTTAATAAGGACTTCCCAAAATAACTAAGTATGTTTATAAATGTAGGGAGAGATTTTATCTTTGCTTTTTTTTTTAATTACTAAATGAGGGTTTTTGAGTCTTTTCAGTGTTTCAGTGCAGCACTTATTGCAGTAAAACTAATACTGTTTAGGCTTTCAGCAAAATACAAGTTATCATGAAGTTTGAATCTTTCTTATGCTTATAATGACAGACTGGTTTTGTTTTCTGACATTAAAAAAAAAAAACAAACCCAAACAACCAAAGCCTACGCTATAAACACACATCAGCTTTGGGAAACTGCAGGATTTGCAGCACTGGAAAATTAGATGTTGAATGAAGCCGTTTGACTAAGAGAAATTAATTTTTAACCCCCGTGGCTTGCATGAAAAGGATGCTCAGATAAATAACGCCTATTAACTGCTACTTTGCCATGCAGCGGGTCATTAAGCGCGATAGTACCTGCAGCTAACGGCGATAGAAACAAACGTTTGAGGTGACTCGTGTTTGGGGATAGAGATGTCATTCGAATGCGAGCAGAGGAAGCCAGAGCACAAACAGCAGCCGTAGAGCATCAGTGGGTCAGATGGGGGAAACCAGGGATCTGCTTCTCCCGGCATACTTCCATAGGCAGCCTTCATCTGCTGGCAGATGTAACTGTTAGCTCGTGGGTAGCTCGAAATTAATATAATTGATGGCATCTCGTAATAGAAAGAGACAGACGGTTTGCCCTTAAGGAGAGAAAAATCTCAGAAAAATAGGCCCAAGGTCGTCAGAAGAAAGACAGGCGCTGAGTCTGTGTATGATGAGGATTTGAGCTGCTTACAGCATCGAATGTTTGTCAGGAATGCAGATATCTTGAAGTACATGCTGGTACAGCAATGGTACAAGGGGGTTTCCCAGGTAAGGATTCAGCTCTCTCTCTATATTGTGTTTGTTTCCAGCAAGTCATTTTAAGTATTTTTAGGGAGAATTTGGAACTAGTGAAGTGCTGGAGATGAGAAAATAATAGCACAGATCTTTTTTTTTTTTTTTTTTCCCCTCAGATTGAAGCATGGGCATATAGCATGATCAGAATATTGAATGCATCTAATATCTTTAAAACATTTTGTCTGGTGTTTCCTTATAAATCATTGTTCCTGTGTACGCTGGTGTTCAACATTCTTATATACAAAACTGACGTGAGCACGCTGTGCTTTAAGTATAAGAATTCCTAGCATTAAATTTCTTGCTATATAGAATAATCTACTCTTCCATAACTGTTATTGTAATGTAGAGACAGATGGCTGAATTTTCTTCACTTTGCTTGTTAAGAATGTGTTAGGTAAATGTTTTTAGACTAAAATAAAAAGCTGCTGGGGATTCTAAACTGAATATTCAGCATTTTCGTGGTATAAGGAGGCAAAACAAGAATAAAGCAATGTGATAGTAAACAAATGAGCTGTTTGCAATGAAGGATAATCTAATCTTTAAATATTGCCTTAGATTGCATTTATTCTTAGGTATGATCTTTTCTTCCAGCACAAGCCAGGTATCCAGAGAATAGCATTAAAATGCTAGGCATGAAATATGCTGGTTTGATGGTTTGAGGTTATTCCATTGTGGAAGGCATGGTGCAGGTGGCTTATGTTGTTTGGGATCTTTGATCTGACTCGGGTGTTACAGATAAGTAATTTTGTATAACTTACAGATAGAAGATAACATCTGCGGTATAAATCTGCATACACAGGTACCAACTTGCTACGAGAGGCTAATACAAGTCAGTCTGTATATTGCTCTCATTGAAAACCACTTAAATCACTGCAATGACTTGCAACTAAAAAGATGTGGAAAAGGAGGTAAATATTTAAATAACTAAATGAGAGGCAAATTCTAGCCCTTAAAAGGTGGTTATGTGCTTGTGTTTTTGAATGTCTGATTTTTAGATAGCAAGATTATCTTTCGTCATTGCCATCATAAATAATGTTGCTCCACAGCACAAAAAAAGGGGAAAAAAAAAAATGTCAAGGAAACTCCACTGTGCATCAGTCTTGTCCGGACTAGCACAGCATTGCTTTAGTTAGACTACAGATTATTTGCATAATAGCTCTGTTCCAAAATGGTCTGCTTGGTTTAAACAGTAGCTGCTCCAAGTATGTAGTGGAAGTAAGCCTCTAACAGAAGGGAAAGTAAAAATGTTAAATGACAATAATTTTGTTCTTTACAGATGTTACCTAGTTTTCCACAGGAATACAGTAATTGAGGCAGCTGTCCAGAATAACTTCCTTAACTGCTAGAGAAAGTTAAAGTTATCTTTTGCTTCTTGGTCTTAAGTCTTGATTCTTCAGTGCAGTGGCTTAGGGGCTAGTCATCAATTTACCTTCTGCTCTGAGCAGGTATGTAATTGCTCTTTATAGGGAGAGCTGGCATTTAAAGAGCAACCCAGGGTATTTATCTGCAGGTATGCTGGCTACAGCACACTGACAGACTGTTAAAAATGTGCTTTATACCTTGTGGTGGTCACAAGCATACTGAAAACTACTTGCAATGACACGAGGATGGGAGATCCGTATATGCATCTGCATATATATGTGTGTGTGTGTGTATAAAAGACTGCTGTCTGTGTCAGATTAATGTCTCTATTTTATCCAGAAATTCAAAATACTGCATAGTGAAATAATAAGAGGTATTGTGGCAACTGGCTAAAGGGCAGGTAGTTCTTTCTGCTACACTTGAGGTAATAATGAGCCCTTTATCTTTAGTGTAATGATGAGCATGTCTGTTTGCCTCCTCTGCTTAGGGACCATGGCTCGTGCTTCTCTGTCTCTGCTTTCCCCAAAAAAGTTATTAGAGGAAATGTTAAAGCATTGAGCTTTTGGGGATCATCAAGGAAACAGCAAATTCCTGGTGCTGTGAATGTAGAACATGCACGTGTGTGCACATGTGCTGGGCAGAGGTGAAGTGGAGGGCTGAGGACCCTGGGTTGCACTGGCACCCATCTGCACCGGCACCCATCTGCAGAGAGCTGCATGCTCTCTGCAGGGGCCTTCCATGTCCTCCCCCCAAAGGCGAGGGGTCGGCACCTCCATCAAGACACCCATTAATCCAGATTACCTTGGTGAATGGGAAGGTGCTTTCAAGAGGCAGATGGCACCTCAGGTAGCACTGACCAGTGGCATCTTGGGGCACTTGGTACTTGATGGGGCTCTGAGCAACCTGCCCTTGGTAGAGATGTCCCTACTTGTGTAGGGAGGTTTGACCAGATGACCTCTAGAGGTCCATTCCAGCCGAAAATATTCTAAGATTCTGTGATTCTATATGCTCCCAGCTCTGCTCTTCCTCTTCCCACCACCTTCGCTGAGAGAACCAGCTTCCCTCTGGATCCACAGCTGGAATTCAAGGTCCAGGAGCGGAGCTGATGTTGGCATCATATTCTAGGGTCATTTTGAGAAGGTAAGGGAGAAGAGGGAGAAAAGTGGAGCAAGGCAGTTACAGGTTAGAACATGCAATGGGAGAATAGGATGGGTAAGCAGGGGACTGTTTGGGGTCTTGGTCTGGGGGAAGGACAAGGCAGCACCTGCTCTTCTGCATGGCTTTATGCAGACAGACCAGCACAGAGCCAGGAGCCACTGCTGTCCCAACAGCCAGCTACATTTGGGAATTCCTGTTCAGGGGATGAGTGTGCTACTGGCAGGGGACAGAGCTACAGGTGAATTATGTACCTTGACCAAAGTCAAGAGTGGTAAAGCTTGACTTTGTCATACCATTTTGTGATTGTTCTGCAGATACCAAATGCTTTTAGCAATTGTTTTGGGGTTGGGTTTTTTTTAATGCTTTAGGTAGTTTCAGAGGTTTTTTGTATCCCTTAACTGAAAACCAAGTGCATTAGCTATCCCATATTTATAAATGCTTCTATGTTTTATCTGGGATTTCAGAACCATAGCATTTTTTGACATGTAAATGTTAAACTTGTGTAGTATACTGAACCAGGTCCTCTATAAAGTGAGGTGAGAAATCATCGTTTCCATGGTGTGATAGTCCTGGGAACACTATGAGATACTGAACAGAAGTTCTCACACTTTCAGTGTGCTCAACCACATACCTAAATTGGGAGGAATTTGGATGGAAATGGCAGAGAGTATGAAGGCACAAGGCGTTTGTTTGTGCGTGCACATGCATGTGGAGCTAAGTTACGGCTCTTTATGCTGTGCTTGTGAGAGCAGAGAAGGATTACACCATCCAAATCGTTCTTAAAGATATTATGCTACTTTGTCTTCATCCACCTGAGTGCTCTGGGAGTAAACAGCAACCAGCAGCATTTGCTGTACCTGAAAACAACAGCAAAGTGTATCCTGTACACTGACAGTGTGCAATGGTCCAGAAATTGTCTGGTGTGGTAGAGCCATGGCTATTTTGTGACACGGTCACAGGGGCCGCTCAGCCGCGGCAGATCGGCTGGGTGCCCGTGGAAGGAGCGAGGATGAGAGTCCCTGGGTGCTGGACCCCCCTGCTCCCTGTGCCAGGCTCTCCTGTGCCTTGGCCCCTCAAATCTGGACATTTTTTTGCACTGAATTGTGAACCTTAATGCAAACACTGTTCTGAACCGGAAGGTGTATTTCTCTCAAGTGTTTGGCAAAAAGATCTGTTTGAAACCCCGTGAGGTTTGGCTGTGCTTTCCTCCATTTTCTAACCTGTTATTTTCTTAGGGGATATGACAGGTAATTTGATGATTAGTACAGTATCATTTTGTTGTGTATCATTAATGTATTTCAATAGACAGTGCAGTAATATTACAGCAAGAGCTCCTTTCAGGATTGAGTTGTTACAAGTGTAGAAGATGTGATTTTTATGTTTTTTAAATACTGTTTTTCAAGGGAAGAAAGCCATTAAGTGAGCAGCCTGACAGCGAGGTGGTACGTACTGAGATATCACCCAGGGGCTGGGAGAAGAGTGGAAGGGGAAAAAATGAGAAGAGCCTGGGATGTGATGGACGAGGGAGTCAGAAGAGCTGTATGCAAGGGTGAGCACGGGCAGCTGATGGGCGAGGGCCAAGAAAGAGGTTGAAATGGATTTTGTGAGGAATGGGGAGTTCAGCGAAGCCTTCCGGGGACAGAATGACATGGCCGTTCTTTTGCCTGTGCGGGAGGCATATTGTGGTGTTGTGAATGGGTTGGACTCGCCCGGTGCCACGCATCAGGGAGAGCAGGTGGCTCGGGAGGGCAGAGCGAGCAGCACCCACGGCAGCTGCTGGCAGCGCGAGCCGACGGCTCCTGGCATCGCAGCAAACCAACCGACTGACCCTTTCCGCCTCCCTGGCCGGGGCTGTACGGCAGCCAGTTGGTACATCTGCTCCAGCCCCTCCTTCCAGTCCCCTGACAGCCGTGTGTTGGCAGACCTTCCCCTCTTCCTTTTTGGCCCATTTCTGTCCTCTGCTACGAGAAGAGGCTTTTTGAGGGCAGGACAGAGGCACCGGTTGGGTGCTCTCCGTGCTGCCCCCTGCCAGGAGCCAAGTGCAGGTTTGTGAAGTTTTAATGAGTACTTCTGTGAGTACTACAGCTAATGAAGTTGGATTCCTACAGATTTGTGTCTCCCATTCAACTGACTTGGGTGTTGAGGAAAGTGTGAGCTCTGAATTAAGGTTTTCCTGTGGCTGGAGCATTTCTAAAGGCTTCTCTCTTGTGAATTCTTTGACACTTTAATAAAGTGTGATCTCGCACTGAAGCCTTTCCCCCAGCCAGGGTATTTGTCAGGTTTCTCTCCTCTGCACTGCTGCCTATTTTCATGAACCTTTTACAGTACCTTTGAGACCCCTTGTCCACCATCAGACTTGCTTCAAATTGTCCAGCAGGTTCAAAGGTTTGGGGGCCGGAGCTTGGATTGCACAGGGTATGATTGCATAAGCTTTGTTCCTATAGGAAAACAGAATCAAATGATTTACCATACTAACATTAAACTTAATTTATACTGAGATTAAATCTAATTAATAAACACTGGAGCATAACCCCCGGACTGCAGTTTGTAGGACCTGGCATCTCTTCTGGCTTGGTTACCGTCTGTTGGATGTCTTGGTTAGCCATCTGTCGTAAGATACACAAAGCATCTTGAGCCTTCTGGAGCACCGTGCCACGGTTTCCAGGGGTTAGATGGCCATTTCTATTTAAAAATAATATAAACTAAAAAGCAGGGTCCATGGAATTCCAGCTTACCCCAAAGACAGTATTTATTCCTGAGGAGCAAGTCATGGATGTTTCTGAATCATGCCTTTTGAAGACTAAATTCCACAAGTAAAACCAAAAATGTCAGCTGAGTATCACCCTAAAAGAATTATGGTAAAAAAACTAATGGACCCCGCTCTTATTTTTCCCTCAAGCTTTAGTTTTTTAACTTTCTCTTAGCTGATTTCCTCCTCCAGAGTGGAAAAAGTCTGTTTAATATAGCAAAGTTTATCCGTTTAGCTCTTCCTCTTGGATAAATCCTTGGAGATGGATTTCTTTTGCCAGAAGGAAGAGTCCTTGGCGTACTGCAAGTCTCTGGTCACATACATCATCAATTTCCTGATTATAATTGTCTTCATCTAAAAAATGCCCAAAGCTTAATACATTAATATCTTTATTTCATTAAATACATTAAAGAGAAGCTATTTGCTACCTAATAACATATTTTTTGGTACTAAAAAATCTGATAAAATTCTCTGTTCACTTCTTGGTGATGATATTTTTCCTCTGTAGAGAAATGAATGACTTGCTTATCACCTCTTACTTCAAATGTGGTATAAGCAAAGGTGTCTGACCCTAATCCTTTTTATTTCACTCTGTGGAAGAGAAAACAGGTCTGCCAGACTCTGTCCTTTGGAGAGATTAAAAACAATCAGAATAGAATTTCTGATACAAAAAATATTGTCTTATTTAATCAAATCTATCGAGTTTTATGATGTCATCAGTGCAGCATAAACCTGATTAACTTCTGGAATAGACTCTCAAGACAGCTGATTAAATAAGATGCATGGCTTGTTTAGGGAGAATATACAGCTCTTTCATGATTCCACAGTGATACTAAATGGGGAATTTTGTGGAAATTCGAGAAATTGTTGTCCATTAAGTGTCCAGATCCCCCACCTCACCACATGGGAAAGGAGAATGGCAGTTGGCTGTGTAAACGCAGGAGTTGGTGTCACACTGATACCTTCACTGATCACTTCAGTGGTGAAAGAATCTGTGCTCTTACGAGCAGAGCATACCTACTTCTTTTCAGTTTACACTGCATAGGACAATTTAAAATTCCAAGTAATAAACATTCACTTTCTCATTTTAAGAAGAGACAGTCGAGTTAATTATTTATCTAGTCAGTGCCTTTCTCTTTTGGAAAAATAACATCAATCAAACGGTACGTTCCCAGCCTAGAAATTTGCATTTTAGCTGTTCAACTATATGAGAAGTGTTTATTTTGTCTTCCCTCTCCAATGTTCTGCTGTATCTCAGGCGGAAGCTCCACAGCGTGAAGCCATCTAACTGTGAGCTGAAAGGGGGAGCACCACTGGGTTCTGCTCCCCCTTCCCCAGGTGTTTGCAGTACTTGGGTGCTTGTTGCTCTTCCCTTCCTCAGCCTGTTCGACTCCCTCAGTCAGCAGGAAACTGCTCCACCATTAAAGAGGAGCAGTTGACTGGTGGCTTGGTGACCTACACAGGCTCTCAGAGTAGCCTGAGGAGCACAAGAGCTGGCTTGAATAGAGGCAGGAGGCTCTCCTTCAGCTTCACTTCACATGGGGCTTCTCATGGGCTAAACCCATGACCTAAAATTAGAATTCAGTGCTATGAGTCCCTTTCTTTCATCCTCTCCTCCATAAGGCTGGAAAAGGTCTTCACTTTGGAATACGGTGTGAGCTAAGCCACCAGCTCAGCAGTGAAGTGTACAGGCTGAGTGCAAAGCAAGTGAAGATAAGCGTGGGTGGTGCAAACACTGCTCTGCACCACACTGCCAGCTGGCCCAGGCTGATGAGAAACCAGAGCACATCAAGGAGACCTGCAGTTTGCTTCTCCTGAAACAGGAGAGGAACGTGGGGCCATGTTAAAGACAGGATAGCAGTGACACAGCAGCGCTTGCTCTTGGCCAAGTCTTGTAGCTCGGTGGCTGCCCTGGGATAGGGATCCTGTAGATCATAGAATATTTTCGTCTGAAAGAGACCTTCAAGATCATCAAGTCCAACCTTATTCCTAGCTCTGTCAAAACCAGTTGTGTATCAGAAACCCCACTCAGAGATGTGGGAGTAGGTGTCTGTCTTCTGAGTTGTAGGTCTCTTTAGGACTTGAAGCCAACAGTTACCCAGTGGTGGCTGTACCATTAGCTCACGTACCTGTTCTACATGTACTGCTGTGATTAATACACTAGACATCACAAATGGAATATACACATCACAGCTGAAGAAATGGAAAGATATAGTAGAATAATTACTTTGGGGGTTTAATTAATACAAGAGGCTTTAAAGTGAAATCCTAGAGATGTATTTCTTTTGTTCTAAGGCACGGAGATTGGTAGTCTGCAGCATTGCCAGGGGTTGCACTCATTTTTAATTTTCATTTTTCATTTTACCTCAGCGATCAAAGGCGAGCCATGACATGGGGAAACTGGGGTATATACTTAAACAAACAAATCCTCGAAGCATTGCTCGGTGTTGTAAAAAGCTTGAAAAAACACAAGTGCAATTTGATAGCTCAAAAAACCAGGATGTAGAACTGAGCCAGATTTACTCTTTTGATATTTTTTTGGCTCTGTAGGAGCATTGCGTGATGTGGGGAGGGATGGGGTGGGCTGACCCTGCTCTCCTTATTTAATATTTATTTCTTGGCTTCATGTACAGAAGTGTGCAGTGATGAGATGGATATGTAGCCCACCAAACACAGTGCAGGGATGGTCTTCGAGTAGCTGAGAGACCTCTTGGCAGCAGTGGGAAAATAGAGAGCGTGGCTTCAGTGACGGGTGCAAAAGCACAGAGGATCCTAAAAGTCATCAGATAGTTTGTGTTTGAGGAGCTGTAATCAGTCTGATGAGAGACTGATCAGGTATGAGCCTAGCAAAATACTGACAAAAATGAGATAAACAGGACTCGAGTGTTGTGGTGCTGGTCAGGTCTGCTCTCTAAGTGGAGTATGCTCTCTCACCTTATGTCCTCTAAAAGCTGGATATGAATCTTTTTTAATATTAAGCTGCTTTTCTAATGTAGATTGGATTTGCACTTAATTTATATCAAACATTTTCTGCTTTTAACATGCATTGTAAGTTTAAAATGGCAGTCTACAGAAAGATCTGAGCCTGCCCTAAGCTATTAGCATAATTTAAGTGAAAAAACTATTCAGGAAATGTATGTGTGCACCCAGAGAATTGAGAGAAATTGGGACCCAGAACTGACTGTAGGAAAAAAACAGCTTTTGACTTTCTCTTCAGCTGCCTGAAACAAAGCCCTATTCTCTCTACAGCTTATTCAACTAATTCAGTGGGAATGGAAATCGCTTATCAAACTTGAACAACTTATTAGGAGCTGAAAAAGGATATTTTTCTTTTCTGGTCAGTGAATAAAAACTGGAAGTGTGAAGTTGAGAGTTGTCAGTTGGAAAATTATAGAAGTGTTTGTGGCCATGGTGTGATGGCAGCACCTCCTCCGAGGTCACTGCGCAGCGTTTATCGTTAACTAGGTGTTCGTGAAGGCCCAGAGACAGACAAAAGGAAATCTTTGACAAAGTGGAAATTAGACCATTTAAAAATGGTTTTGATCACCTTAGAGCCTCCATTATCTACTGTGAGAATAACAATGGGTTTGTTTAATATTCCAGTTTTAAATGAAAACATTTCAATAAACCCCACGTTTTTCTCGTATTAATCACAACAGGCATATTTGTAGGCAATATTTTTATTACAAAGCTGTTGCTTATGTTTTAATTGCATTCTAACTGCTTTCCAAATACAAGCAGTATATATTGTTAGGAAAAATATATAGCATAAAAGAAACCTTGATCAGAATATCTGACACATGAGATAAATCTTGAGCATTTCAAAAGATGTAGATTAAATATTTTATTTCCTTAAATACTTACAGAGCATTTTATTGTCATAGCTGACTTAAAGAAGGAACATACAATATAAATACAACCTTTTGTCACGGATAAATGTATTTTTGTAGCGACTACAAAATACTAACTAGTTACAATCGATCTTCAGCAAAATATCTAAAACCTAGGAAATATTAAACAGGATTAAAATTTATCGTTCGGATCACCATTGAATTAAATCACAACTGAAATAGCTGATCGTGATCTATCTTCCTTGTTTCCTCTCGCTGTTAAGACTTGCACTGTACTTTCCAACGTAACTCTGTGGGTATTTTCCTGGGCTTCACAGTCCCAGATGACTCATCCAACTTTAATCTTTTCTAATCGCTGCCACAGCATATTTAAAAATTGCTGAACATACACAAACTTTAAACTACTGTGGCGGGGTTTGTTAATCCAGAAATTTAATTTAGTCCTTGTCACACTGATTTTAGGTAGCTTTGTTGTGTTGCAAGCCTGTGCTGTTATGGCAAAGCACATTAGGTTGGGACATTCTTCCTGCTATCTCCTCTCCACCCTCTCTTATCCCAGCTGCACATTTCCTCCTTTTCACCTGCTCTTTCACAACGAGGTCCTTGGTATTTTTTTTTTATTTATGGCTTGTTAGTGCAACTGCTTTGGGGTTTTTTTATAGGTTTACAGGGGGTTTTTTTGTCTACATTTCACAAATGGTGACAATTCCTCTGGACACCTTCCTTTAAGAGTTTTCTTAGGTCTGTGGGCACATCAGCGCAAGTTGTGTTTACTGCTCAAAAAGTCTGTATACAAGTCCAAAAGTCTCCCCATTTTCTCATCTCATCCTCCTCTAGATGGAGGAGGTTCAAGCTCTCATTGCAGGTTCTTAAATTGAGAATGAAAAAACTATGTGAGAAGTGTCTCATCACCTTGGCTTCTGAGAGGTGACCTCTGGGCTGCCTTTCACAACTACTTATCACTGGGAAAGTTGGTGCTCGGGCCCATAACAGCCTTTGTTAGGTAACGAACTTTCAGTTTTTGACAATAGTCTGGTGCCGCTCTCTTTAATTAGTGCAGAAAGATTCCAAGATAATGACTGTGCCAGTCGCTTTGTGGGAACATGATAATTTAAAGATGAAACACTGTCAGATCAAGTTATGTTGTGTTACTGTCGAGAGAGGTAGAATTTAAATGTTCACAACATTTGTTCCTGTTGAGACCAAGTAGAAAAGCAGTGGATTAGAGTTCCCCAATATTCCTTGTTTGGTCTCAGACACCCTTGTTCTTCTATCAAATCAACGAGCAACTTTCAAATGCAAGCGTAGGGAATGGATTAAAGATCCTAGCAGAGCAATGTGATCAGAAGCAAACCAGAAAACCTACTCCTACCAGAAAGAGTGGCTTAGGAAAGACATTTCTATCCCAATTCTGAGATGTTTGGGGTTTTTTTTCCAAAACTGCATTGTAAAATGGGTCATTTAAACATCGTCTGTCACAGCATCTGGGAATCTGATTTTGTGTGTGCTCATCGTGCATCCTTGCAGACCACTGTCACTTGGTGGCCACAGCGACACGAGGTGATAGCTGCCGTGCGGTGGGCCAGAAGTGTGAGCAATGTGCCTTCAGAGCCATTTCGAATTTCCTTGAGACTTTGCAGATGGAAATCAGTATTTTCTAATGTTCTTGGACTGTTAACGTATCCTAACTTCCCGGAGAATGGTGTTAGGCAAGTCTCAGTAGAGCAGGAGCAAGGCTGCTTTCCTCTCGGGAGGTGCAGCGTGCGTGAGCCTGGCTGCTCTGATAACAGCCTTATCTCTGGGCTGCTCGGTGCCATCACCACCAAGTGGGCTGGGAAGCTCTGAAGGCTGCAGTATTTTGGCCTTAGATAACTTAAACTGCATGGTACAACATAATATACTGCAATGTTATACAGTAGAGTATTTTTAATGGGATTTTTCTCAGTTATATTTTCAACGGTTTAAAAATGGGGCCTACAGCAGCTGTCTGTTGAGGCTGCCCCACATTTTAAGGATGTAATTAGTTCAAAATGTCTTCAGTTGGGCCCTTTGTGGGCCCAAACATCAAGCATGATCTGATAAATTTTTGCACGTAACTATTTGTAACCTCATAGAGAATTTTATCAAAAGAAAAGAAGTCTTTATTGCTATTTGACTGTGTTTAATCAACTAGTGGCAGTGCGATGCTCCAACAGCTCGCCCATTCGGTGTGTCTCCCATCAACCAACCAGTTCATCAGTCTCGGGGCAGCAGGCAAGAAACACGTGGGCAGCTATTGCCAGTCCTTTCCTCCAAAGCCTGTAAGGCTGTGGGATCATCGGCTGGTGCAGAGGCACTCCAGGCTCTGCTGGAGTGACTGATTGCGAGATCACAGCACCCAGAGGAGGTCACTGCTGAGGGAACCCAAGTGCTTTGATGAGGGTTAATGCGTTATTTGAAAGGCAAATGAGTGGAAGTATTGTGTGCAGGGGAGGGCAGATTCCCTTATAATCAGCAATTATTAGCATCAGGATGCTCTGCTTTCCACACTTGCACTAAATCTCCTTTGAAAAGTGTTAAAGATCTCGGATAAACATCGGTATGAATAGACTCATCATGTCCTTGTCATCTAATTAAAAAAGAAAAACAGACAATATCTCTTCCTCAGAGAACTTAAATGTTGTGTAATGGAACTGCAGCTTTAGAATGAAGCTTTGAGCCTGAAAAAAGGAAAAAAATCTTGGCAAGAAGTCCAGTTATTCCAAGTCACAGAATCACAGAATGTTTGGGGTTGGAAGGACCTCGAAAGATCATTGAGTCCAAACCCCCTGCAAGAGCAGGATCACCTAGATCAAGTCACACAGGAACGCATCCAGATGGGTTTTGAATGTCTCCAGAGAAGGAGACTCCACACCCTCCCTGGGCAGCCTGGGCCAGTGTCTGTCACCCTCACCATGAAAAAGTTTCTCTTGAGGCTTACTAAAAATCTCCTGTGTTCCAGCTTGCACCCGTTGCCCTGAGTCCTGTCACTGGATGTCTCTGAGCAGAGCCTGGCTCCATCTTCCTGACACTCACTCTTTGTATATTTATAAACGTTGATGAGGTTGATGTTTCTAATTAATTAATTAACATCAATGTTGAGGTGAGGTGGTGCAAGCATTGGAGGTGCTCCCCGGTACTACAGACTACAGTCACCCTGAGTTTCAGCCAGAGCTGAATGTCGCTTTTCTCCTTGCTCTTGTCTTCGGCTGTGAAGATTCTTTGATTATACGAATAAAAAAATTAATGATAACTGTTTCTAAATGTCACCTGCTGAAAGGAACAAAATGAAATGGTACTTGAAGGGAATTGTGGAGACTCTCATTATACTCTTCTTCCTGGATTAGTTAAAAAATCACTAGCAGAGACTGTTACCTTCCGCTGTAGCAAGAGTGAAGTGAGGGACAAGTGGGATTCAACGAAAGCGTTGGAGGAGAAGGAAAGTTTTCCTGTGTGAGCTGAGCAGCTGCTGCAAGCATTTGCATGGCAGGAGAGGAACATAAAGGAATGGGAGCCTGAGCTGAAGGGAGCAGTTAGAAGAGAAGTCAGAGGTTGCAAGTAATAGCCCAATCCTTCGTATTAAAAAAGAAAAAAAAAAGAAGAAAAGAGGCAGCCTTCAAGTTAGGGTAAGAATGTCTCAGGAGAGTTTAATGCCTGCATGTTTTTCACTGGAGCTTGGGGGAGTTGTATTTGTGAGAGTAGGAAAGCCACACTTCAGCTGTTCATCTCGAGAAGGTTTGTCTGTGTGGCACCTTGCACGTGATCTCTCATATATTTAAAAGTAATGTTATAATATTTTTACTCGGTATTTTGGGGAGGAAGGTGACAGATACAGGCATGGAGTTCTACAGATGAGGAACCTGTAGCTGCCCCATCCTCCTGCAGGGATGCTCTCTGCCCACAGGTTTGGAGAGAACAGCATTTAAAAAGATGTGAACCCCCAGCAGACTCTGTCCTTTCACCACCCGAGGGAGGGGGATTGGTCATTCCACCATCTCTGGCTCTTCCATTTAGATTTGCCAGTTTTGAAAACAACTGCCCTATTTTTCTCATGCGTGCTGATCACTGAGAGAAGAATTGGAATGATTTTATGGAGTTTAAGAAAGCGTTGCAGAAATTCTCTTCTCTCTATTTTTCAGTTTACAGCTTATGAAAACAGACGAGTGCATCGCTTCTCAGATAAGGTTTGAAGAACTGTCTGCCTCCTTGGAGCTGAATAGAGGGCCAGTGGGAAGATTAAAACAATAAGCTTATTATATTATTAGTAGTGGGAGAATTCTAAACCCCATTTGTTCAATTACGGTCCCTTCAATATGCTTATTTAGGTTCTTGTAAATTGTAATCAGTAAATTAGACGTGCTGCCCTCACAGCTCTAGGGTTAGCTTTCAAGGGACTTCCTACATTAGTTTTTTTTAATGTTTATAGTGAAATCAAGAAGGGAATTACTTGTTTGATATGCAAGGTTGGCTCTGTGGAGTGGATGCTGGCTGCATTCTGATATCTATCATTGCTCAGTGAAGAACGGTGGTTGTGATGCTGCAGCACTGCTGTCTGAGCGGAAAAGGCTAAGGCTGGAACCGTGTTATGTGCCATGTGATAAAAATGGAAGCTAAAACCATTAAAATGAACACAGGCTGATAAATGAGACCACTGTCAAGTCTCCAAAAGCCAGCATATGTTGCTAATAGTTATCTGAGGTAACGCAAGAGGGATGTAAAATCCCCGGTATCGCCTTCTGGGTATGAATATCATTCGTCATCTCTTTGTGGTGTTTTCACACACACCCCCCCTTCTTTTCTCTGTATTTTGACTTGACAGTTTTAATATTGAGCATTTGGTACTAAACCAAATCACCCAGCTGAGTCATCCAGAGCTTTTTCTTTCCTCTTTTTACCTTGCTAGGTGGACTTTAATTTGCATCATGCAGAGACACCATTTTCAAAAGAAACACCTTTTCTCTTTCAGCCCATTTAACTGGAGATCTCAGCAGGTTTGGGAAACGGGCTCCTCAGCCCTTTGCAAGCGCTTTATATATCTTTGTAATTTCAAGAGCCTTTTGCCTTCCTGAGAAGTAGTGTCTGGTTTTTCGCCCCTGCAGATAAATTGTGTATTTGTTGCAGTACTAGGTCATGCAAACTCCAATATCCTGACCATCTTGTCCCCATTTATTTCCTTTATCTCTCCGTTTAATATAATAGGAGAGGCTGAAGCAGGGAAACATATGCAGCAGCATAATAGTATATTGTTGGAAAGCACTTGTCTTCCATTTCCAGGGTTTCTCTTTGAAATGTCACTGTCTGCTAACATAACTGGGAAATATTATTGCAGGAGTGATCACTAAAGCTTATACTCGGGCTTTTAATTCACGTTGCATCTCTCTAGTATTTTTAAAAGACACTGGATGCGACCTTAGCTAGTTAAATATCGTTGGTGAGGTACGTCTGCCGAAGTTGCGATGGGCATATTGTCACTGAGTGTGGAAACCAGTCCGTGTAGTGCCAAAGCAAGAAACGCCGTGTCCCATGTGGAATGCAGCGACAACAGAATTACAATCGCCTTGTGTAAAGTATCTGGTAATGAAGGCAGATAATGGAATTCTTTGCGAAAGCAGATGCTAACTGGCTCCCCGATGCTAGGCAGGGAACTGAAAAGTGATACCAGCTGGAGGGGAGAAAAAACAGCTGAAAAAGGCATTAAAAAGAAGATGCCTGAGATGCACGTTTGTTTAAGCAGTAAATACTTGTTTAAAATAATCTTATGAGATTTTTATTAAGAGGCAAACTGAGAATACGGTTACCATGTTATAGGAAGTCAGCTGGGTGCCCACAGGATATTTGTATGCAGCTCGGACGCATAACCACTGGGAATAGCACGTTATCATTTACACTGCAAGGCTGGCTGCTGGGAACAGCCCTTGGAAGTGTTTAATTGCAGGAGGTAGGACTTGCGAGAGCCAGAACCTTCTGTTGTTGAGGGAGGAGATGGCACGGCCTGCTAAGGGAGGCTGGATTTGAAAAGCAGGGCTATTTCTGCTTATTCCTACGTGCACGAGCATGTACACACACGCTTGCGCCTTCTCCGGCAGCGCTGGATAAGGGTGCCCTCCTGCCAGGCTGGAAGCAGCGCTCGGCACGTAGCATCTTCATTGTTTCCTCTGTAGTCTCCTGCTATTTTACCCCTCCAGTCACCTCAGCCATTTCAAATATTTGCTTCGTGAATGAATGTGGTAATTTAAGGAAGGGCTCAGTCCACACGGAGGTTTCCTTCTGTTGTAAGCATGGATTTTTTTCAAATAAAAATATGCAGTGGGGAAAAACCTTTTAAAAAACAAAACAAAACAAACCTCTTAACAAGTAAAGCAACTCAATGACCCCTTGGAGTTGGTGTCTATTGTTTGCCCAGATAAATTTTTCTTTACCCAAAGAATTCTTCCCACAGTGGGGGATTACAGGCGCAGCTGGAGTGCTGAGCTGGGGCTCGACTCACCAGGTTTCCAGTCCTGAGCCAATGCAGGCAGATCAGAAACTTTACCAGGGCTCTCTCTCATCCCAGGAAGTTGCCATAACTGCTAATTTTTGGAGGACTAAAGCTTACTTTTAGTTTCAGCCCAGCAAGGAACAAGAATATATGTGTACTTCAGAACAGCTAACACTTTTCCCATGTGAGAAAACTCATTTTTGGGCAGTGTCAGTGGGAGGAAATGTCACAGAGTTCAGACCTACTGATACTGGTGCTCTCTGAAAGCACTTCTCTGCAGATAGAGGCTGGAGAGATGTGTCCACATGCAGTGTCACAGCTGCTCCTGCATCACTTTCGTGCTGGGGAGTTTCAAGGAGTTGTAGTGACAATCAAGAAGTGAGTTTTGAAGCAGTCTCTGAAGATGTGCAGCTTCATCTGTACAATGTTTGTGCATCGTCTTCTTGCTCCTTCACCACTTTCCTGTGCGTCTGACGACAGGTTGCTAAAACCATGCTTTAGATACGTGCTCTGCTCCTAGCAAATGCAAATGAGATGTTGCCCGTGTAAAATGAGCAATGAAAGGAACGGTGGCAGAGCAATGATCAGTCAGCAGCATCTTTCCAGAGCTCTGATTCTTTGCTTTATCTGCAAAAGTCCAATCACTAAGAAATCCCTTTTCTGCTATGAACTGTTCTTCATATTCTTAACAGTTGGGATACGCTGCAGTGAGCTGCCTGGTTGTGGTGGGCAGAGAATGTCTTAGTGCTCTTCAGGTCTGGACTTCACTTAATGGGAAAAGACGGTGAAACCTCAGCAGTGTGAATCAAACGTGTGGCTGCTGTGTGCTTCCATCTGCTGTACTTTCAGAAGTACTGGTTTTGAGACCTTTCCTCACTTGCTGGTTTTCAACAGGAGGTATCCTGCGTACCAAGCAGAAAAAGAACCCACTTTCCAAATTCAAGTAGCAAATCACACCTCTAATTATGTTTTTACCCTGTTAGTTAAGAAATACATTAAAGAACTGCTCAGCTATGTGGATTACAGTTTAATGCAGTTATATGAATCTTAGGAATATAATTGATAGTAAAAAGTGAGGTTTCTAATTTTTTATGATATTCTGATTTTATGCAAACCTCTGTAAGGCTTCACAGCTTTCCAGGGATAACACCTCACCTTTAATATACACCCCAGGGTTTTAGGCTCAGGCTCCAGGCCACAGGGGTTTTGAGCGCGGCAGGAAAATGCCAGGCTGTAAATACAGCCACGGGCGAGCTGCTTCATGTCCGTGTTGCTCTGAGTGTTAAGAAATACTCTGGGGTGCATCTGGGGTTGGATTTGGAAGGCTGCTGTCACTGTCCCAGTGGTCTCTGCTGAAGCACAAGGAGCTGCTTCAGCTGGCAGAGTTGCTGGAGAAGGAGCCTCAGAGAGGAGAGGTGCGGCGTGGACCCGAGTTTGGCTCAATCACCCCGGCAGCCTGCGCCGAGGCTGCGGAAGGAGTCTGTCTTCTTGGCAGCTTTTATTCACTTTTAGTTGCTTCCCTCTCACCTTCCTCAGCTCTTTCCCCTCTTCCTTGTTGTCATGGGAACATTCACTACGCTGGTTAAATCATATTATTAAAATATGCTTCCCCAGTAGAATGGTAGTAGCTAATATTGATCTAGCTACTACTGCTGACTCAGGGGTATAGTTGAACATATAATATCTCTTATTTCTCTTCTTAATGCATAATGCAGCAGTTCTTTGACCTTGGGCTCTGTGCTAAAGGTGACATCCAGCCACAGCAAAATACTTTGACTTGCCTTTTTTAATGTGTGGCCCAGCTGAGGCATTGGATGGAGGTGATGTTATGAAGCTGGCTTTAAAATCTGCAAAGGACAATCAGACAGGGGAAAAAAAAAAAATCACCTTTGCTGTGATTGACCCTTACAAGCAATAGTTATAGATGTTTGTATGCCAGCGGTGAAGAGACATTCAGATTAAACTGTCAGCATCCACAGACACGCAATGTGCTCCAAATAACTTTGGAAGTATATTGCACTGTCAGAGAAATGGTTGAAATGTAGATGAAAGACAAATAACTACCTTAATATCAAGTGAGGCTGCACTTTAAAATGTAATCATTCATGTACATTGTCACTGACATCTGCTTGGAGTAATCATCTGCACAGTAGCACATAATGTGAAGCAGAGCATGGTAAGCATATTCCTGAGTCACCAGAAAGAAGCAAAAGTAAAAGATTCTACCTTGAGATGAGAGTTTGCAGTGTAAGCATTTCAGTTTCCCGCAGTGGTTAATTAACCAGCTCTAACTTTATGAGAGTTTCCTGAAATGGATAGTTTTTGTAAGGTGAGATTGAAGTGCCTCTGGAATTCCCTTGTTTATCAAAAAAATATCTGGTTTAGAACCAGCCTGTCACAGAAATAACTAAAATAGTGCAGTTTTAATGTGAAGAGTTTTTGCAGCTGATGCTGCGTTTTGCCGTGTGAGTGACACAGGCACAGCAAGTGGCATTTTGGAGTCTGTGCTGAAAAGACCTTTGGTAACAAAGAGGAAATGCTGAGCAGCCATCAATTTCTACCATGTTTCTGTATGTTCTTGAACATCTGCGCACCTTTCTTTTTTATGTTGTACCTCATTGTATGTTTCTTGATCTTTCTAGAAAAAATCAGGCAAAGATATGCAGATCTACCAGGAGAGCTGCACATTATCGAGCTTGAGAAAGACAAAAATGGGCTCGGACTGAGTCTTGCTGGCAACAAGGACCGCTCTCGTATGAGCATCTTTGTAGTTGGTATCAATCCAGATGGACCCGCGGGACGAGATGGAAGGATGCACATTGGCGACGAGCTTCTGGAGGTAAGTGTTTCCTTTAACTACCAAGCAGGGTTCATATGGAGAGAGGGAGAGGCATATGTGATGCTATCATTTGAACCTTAAATAAAGCCTGCAAATGGAATTAGGTGGCTGAGGCAAGGAGCTGCGTTGATTTATGCCAACTGAGAACTTGGCCTTTGGCAGGTAGATGTGTTTTCAGTGAAACAAAAATCATTGGCCTGTGAAAAGTAATGTCTTGTCAGTGAAGTCTGTGCTCTCAGCATGTTCACAATGCTTAGGGAGGGACTGTTGAAAGGCAGGAAGGGGACAGTAAATCTCTCCTTGTTGTGCATATGTGGTTTTACAGGGAAATTCACACCTTACATTAAAAAAAAAACCAAAACCCCCTCGAAGTTACCATATGTGTTTTTACAGATGACAGGGATATTCCCCATCCTGAAAATAAATTTCCTGCCGTAATGTGTTTTGATCTACGGTAACTTAAAATACTTATTTGCTTTAGTCGTGTCTGGCACAAGTTCACCCTCAAGGCAAGAGAGATCGTTAGGAGGCAGAGTATTTTGTCTTCACTTTTTCTCCTATCTCCTTGTCTCACCTTCAGATTGAAAACACAGATTTTCTACACTTTATCTGATTTTTTTGGCTGTTGCAAAATGACACTTCACCGCAGTACCTGCAGTGGTTCCCCACATCATGATTGCTTCAGTGGTTTAAAAAAATCAGCTATTCCTGGGGATCCTTCCTTTAGAGAGAAGCTTTTGCTGGAGAGCAGCTATATGCTGACCTACTGCTCTCCGTGGGTGGTGATATTTGGATCTTTCAGCAACTCCCTGTGCCATCAGAGAGCCACCTCTTTTCTTGACTTAAGAAAGAGCAGTTTGACTGCCTGTGGATACCTTGGGAGTACTCAGAATTGTCTAAGCATTTGTCATTGTTGACGTTGTTCTGTAATTATGGGCTTTCGATACACGTAGTACAAGAAAGACTTGTGCTTGCTATAATAATAACACCATCTGAAGTTTATTCTTTTCTTTTTAAAGTGTGATAAATGGCAGGAAGGTCTTTACTGTACTCGAGTAATGTAGGAAAATGACTTTCTCCTCCAAATTTGTGTCCTTTCTGTCCCTGGCACCAAATTCCAATGGTAAATCAATAAAATAAAATGGCTGAATTTTGGGTTTAAACCAGTTGAAAGGATTCATGATACCGTTTTCCTCTATGCATATCACAGACCGGGTAGTTTCTGGTAGAAAAAAAGGTGTAGAGCCTTTTGTATCCATACTTTCCCACAAAGAAGGATCCACTGAAGTTTTCTTAAGATCTCACGAGTTACTTCTTGCAGTGTTTGTTTGATCTGATGTTAAGAATTGCTATCAGTACTTGAAAGATGCCACCAACTGTGATTCATCAAATACATCTCGAGGCTTGGGATTTACATGCCCGAGCCTTGTTTTAAGTAGCATTTTCCAAAGTGGTGGTGTTGCCCTAATTCCTCTCCCTGTCAAGTTGGAGATAAAATGATTTTTTTTCTTCGGTGGAAGGAAGGTGATGTTCACCATCTCAAAAGTGCTGAACTTCAAATAAACTGAAGCTCAAAGAAGGCTTTAGTCACCACCTCTCTTGTTTACCTTTGCCATCACATTAAAGGTGTGTCACCAGTGGGCAGAAGTGCAATTTCTTCTGTGAAAGGATGTGGTGATCTCATCCTGGTCCCCAGAGAGTATGTATCCAGTGTCAAAACATCCTGTATTTCAAAGGAATGGGATGTACATTAGTCATGTACAGCCATCTCATGTTCACACCAGTGCTCAATTATTCACAGCTCTGGTTTTTTGTCTTTTAAAAGCATTTCAGTGTTATGCAAGTAGCATTGAAATGGAACTAATGGGCATTTACACGGGCAGGTTGGGGTTTTTTTTCAGTAGCCATTAGGTTCAATAACTATTTCAGTTATTATTAGGAATCCTTATACCTGGGTCACCAAGGCAGGAATATCACAGAATGGTTGGGCCCAGAAGGGACCTCCAAAGATCATCTGGTTCAACCCCCCCTTGCTCACACAAGGCTACCTCAAGCCAGTTGCCCAGGACGGTGTCCAGATGGCTTTTGAGTATCTCCAGTATGGTTTCATGCTACTTCCGTGCCAGCGGTGCAGAAGTCAGTGGTCAACTGGCTTTACTTGCAGTGTCTTTTACAACAAAATACATTAAAAGATCATTAATGGCAAATGAGGAAAGGGCAGAATCCAGATCATTTTTGTTTTCTTCTGTTCAAGACATAAAATTAAAGACTGTGAGTATGGTTGTTGGTTGCAAAAGCATTTTATCTCTCCCATGGTATCCTTCCCTCATTCAGAGACCTGGGTGGACATTTATGGAAGACGTAACTGAACTTCCCTTCCTTTGGGTTGTGCATCACTGCATATAGGTTTGAAATTGCCCAACCTGCAGATTGAGCTGCTCACAGCTCAAATATTTAGTTATTCCATAGGAAAAAAAAGCTGTTGGACTTTGCAACCACTTCATTCATAAATTTGAGGTCATTTTCCCCAGTACTGATAACTGCAGGTTAATGGGATGGAGATCTAGATATAGACAGATGATAATATCTCTTGATTTTTCTTTTGAACCAGAGTTTGACTGGATTCAACTGAAGGTTGTGGGATGCTGCCAGACTGTCTCAGCTTCTTATTCATAAAATCTTTTGTGACTGAGTTAATGAAATATCATCTCACTTTTAGCTTCTGCAAACAGCAGTACTCTTTTGGGGTGTGATCCCGACTCATTTCCAAAGTCAGTCCAGCCTATGCAGGTCACGTAAAAAATTGTAGGTAATCCTTTTTTTTTTTTTAATACAACTTCTGTGCTGTACTTTGGAAGGGTATGCTGCTGGAGAAAAGAGCTTTTTGAGGGAGAAGATCCTTTCCTCCTCCTTTCATACATGGAGGAAAATTACTTGGGTCAGAATTCGGTCCCTTTGCAAAAGAAAGTATTTTTTACATGACACAACTTCCGCTTTCTTGTTCTTTTTCCAAGCAAAGAAACCATCTGTGGTGCTCCTGCCTTGCACTCTTGCTGGTTTAGTGCAGGTGTCTGCACTGCTTCGTATCTTATTAGTTTGGGCTTAGTCCTGCGGCTGATTGTGCCCAGCATGGCCCGTAGCGGGTTCACGTGGTGCTGTACCTGTGCTGTTAAGCCCTGCTGCTCATGAACTCTGCATGGGTCTGTCCTGTTGGTAGGTTTTATTCACACTGAATAATCCACCTTGTTGTTATTATTATTATTATCAGCTCTCCATAAGAGAGTCAACTGCGTTCTATTAATAAACCCAAGCTGTTCAGAGTCCTGTTATGCTAAATTACTGATGTTGGGATTTTCTGCCATCCTCCTGTCCCTGCTTATCTTGCTGAAAATGAGAAGTAGGTAGAAGGAAACTGCTTGTTGGATGTTTTGCCCTAGGAGGCCACAGCACTTCTTGGAAGAGTGAAAGTTATTCTTCATAGACAAGAATCAGTGGACAGGTTTGCCTGTTGTCCATTCTGGACAGTTGCATGAAAGGCAATTACTGGGTTTTTTCTCTTTTTATGCCATTTTTTGTCATAGCTCAAGGCCAGAGGACTTTTGTGATAAATGTATTTTTATAATCAGAGAATTGTTTTGGTTGGAAGAGACCTTTCTGATCATGGAGTCCAACCACTAACCCAGCACTGCCAGGGCACCACTGACCCCTGGCCCTCAGCACCACAGCTCCACGGGGGGCTTGGAAACCC